>LKNJ01001930.1:0-76301 GCA_002120245.1 Maccullochella peelii
CCATCCCTACAGTGAAGCATGGTGGTGGCAGCATCATGCTGTGGGGATGTTTTTCAGTGGCAGGAACTGGGAGACTAGGAATGGGCGAAACTGCCCAAAGATAGGTGTGCCAAGCTTGTGGCATCATATTCAAAAAGACTTGCGGCTGTAATTGCTGCCAAAGGTGCATCAACAAAGTATTGAGCAAAGGCTGTGAATACTTATGTACATGTGATTTCTTAGTTTTTTATTTTTAATAAATTTAATAAAACTTTTTTCACTTTGTCATTATGGGGTATTGTGTGTAGAATTTTGAGGACAGAAATGAATTTATTCCATTTTGGAATAAGGCTGTAACATGACAGAATGTGGAAAACGTGAAGCGCTGTGAATACTTTCCGGATGCACTGTACCTGTATGTTTAACTAGGTGCTACCACTTAAAATGCCAAGGCCTCGAGGCCAGCATCTTGCTGGGGAACAGGCCAGATTCTTCCCTCTTACAGCNTAGTTTTTTATTTTTAATAAATTTGCGAAACTTTTTTCACTTTGTCATTATGGGGTATTGTGTGTAGAATTTTGAGGACAGAAATGAATTTATTCCATTTTGGAATAAGGCTGTAACATGACAGAATGTGGAAAACGTGAAGCGCTGTGAATACTTTCCGGATGCACTGTACCTGTATGTTTAACTAGGTGCTACCACTTAAAATGCCAAGGCCTCGAGGCCAGCATCTTGCTGGGGAACAGGCCAGATTCTTCCCTCTTACAGCACATTAGCCATTGTTTTAAACAAAATCTGATTTTTACCGCAATGGTGAGGATTTCTCCAAAGTAGCAGTGGTAAACAGAGTATAATATATATTTTCCAATATAACAGACACATTTTGGTTCCAGGATTTTTTTAAAGGTGTAAGTAAGTAGTCTATTGCCTGATTCACTGCATTTATAGCCTCACCTTCTGACATTTGGCCATCAAACTGCAGCAACCAAAATGCTTTTTTAGTAATGAGGGATCTTAGACTGACATTTTAAATATAGATCCCACTAAACTGTTATAAAACACAGTTTAAGAGCTCTGCTGTCTGCTGCTCTACGCCAGGCTGAGGTATTTTGCACCGAGTAACATGATGGAAAACAAAATGACGAATATGTATTTGAAAATTACTGCCTGTGGCTGGACAACAATCTCTGGCACCATCTGAACACGACATTCCTGATTGGCTGCACAGCTAACATAAATCTTTTTAGTAGCAGCACCACTGAGCCTCAGCCATCATCTCCACAAACAATCACTGCCTCACAGTCGAACAGGACGGACATTAACCTTTTCTAGTCTTTTGTCTGGTCTGGATCTGTGGCCCCCTGTGAGGAACAGTGAGATGTCCTGCAGACTGTGGTACTTTGGGTATGCGTTGCCTCAGTTAAGACTTACCTGGGATCCACCAGCAACAGGAACCTGGAATGTAAAGAGGTTGGCCACAAGCCCCTCTAGAGGGAAACTCAGGCTATCGATGTACACCGTGTAGATGAGACCCAAGCAACCCTGGAAGGACAACATGTAAAAACAACATTACATATGGACACACACAGAGGATAACTACTATATAGTCATCAATATTGCAGCTTATGGTCAAATGTGTGACCCTGTAGTTAACAAATATGTGGGCTATAAAACATAAATGATTGTGCTTTTTAGGTAAGGTATGATAGCACAGTTAATTCTAATAGCACGTGCATGCATGTAGGAACAGAAGAACCTATTAACATGAACAGCGAGGCTTATTGTCAGTCTGCAAAAACCTGTGATCAACTCAGTCTGTAATGAAAAGATCAGAGGTGCTTATGCTTCTATGTCTCAATTATTTTTCTGAGGTGTTCGTGCTTACACAAAGTCGGGTCTATTTTGCAGACAGAGTAGATTAGTGTCATCTCAGAGCAGCAAGATGAAAGCACTGATTTGACAAAAATTCTGAGTATTCCTTCTTAACAAGACAGAAAAATATTTTTTAATCAAGATTTAATCATATGGTGTCTTATTACCCGGAATATTTCAGGATAATCCAGCCTGGACACGAGAATGAGACTTTTTGGTGCAAACACTTGAGCTGGCTGGATCAGGCCATCCTCCTCTGCCTCCTCATCTTCATCAGCCTCAATACTCTTTGATCCCTGAAACATTAAAGAAAAAAGAAGCTATTTCAGTTGAAGAGTTCAACACAGTGCCATGGACTACAGACCTTGAACTGTACTGTAGAGCATGCCAGCACCGCTGAGCTCCTAGTTTAGCTTGTGAATACATCGTGTGCCTCAAACTCTGGCATGAACTACACGTCGCATGTGTTATTTGCACATTCTCCAGGGAAAAATAACTGACGTGCCCCCTACACAAAGAGTGTTCAGTGGTAATGTATAATACTGACTAATATATGCTGAAATTTAGTTTGATGAACCAACTTGCGTACAACTTCTAACACTCAATTTTCCATTTTCACTCGAGGGGTGCATGATAAAATAGGTTTGAAAGCAGACGTAGTGGAAAGTTAAATGTATTTATCCTACAAAACATAAATAGCCAGGATGAAAATTCAGACCAAGTCATATCTTCAGCCACAAAAAATCTTAAAAATCCTTCTTTGTCTCCAGAGAGGGGATATACATTTATGAAAGTTTGGACTACTAATTATCTCATTTCCCAATATGTCCCCATTCAGCACAGCTGCTCATCCCACAGGAGCCACAGATTCTCTAAAATTACACTGAGGTTAATAAAAGACCTCGCCTACAAAGAGACAAAAAACATACGAGTGGATTTCCTTAGAGAAGAGCCAAAATCAGTTTAGGAGATTAATGTTGCTTCCCTCCCAGAGTCACATACTAACACAGCAAATGCAAAACATCAGAGACATCAGACGCTAGCAACTGCAAAATGTTTAGTAATTATTATGTTTTGCAAGATACATCATTTACAGTTAGCCAGTGAAACAATATTCTTTATTGTAGATCACAAGATGTCGTAAACCACTTCAGAATTGGTTGAATACTGCACACATACTGTATGTGTACATTCATATGCAAAAGAAAACATTTTTGTGGTGTATCAGTACTAAAACTCATAATTGTGGGCAGTAATATCACCAGAAACGAAGAATGAACAGGAAACACAAAATGACCGCAGGAAAGAATAACTGGAAAAATAACTGTCCTGTTAAAGAGAACTGCACTCAGATATGTAGTGATAAAAGTCAGGCTTTATGAGTGCTTACCAGTTTACTGTAGGTTAAATCAAATGTGCACTATAAAGTCATTTTTGCGATGATCAAACATGTTATCTACCTCTCCCCAACATCCCGACAAGGTTGTCGTACGAGCAACACCCTCAGTCTGGTTCTAATTGTCTCTATCGTGGATCCACGAGCCCTATCAGGACACTGATACACCAACCTCTCAGCACTCATTCCTAACTAAAGCCCTTATCACAATCTGGTATATTTCTCCAGGCAGTAAAAACATGCCATAAGTGCTTCAGTATCTCCGGACCAAGGAGTATGGGATCAAAATATCCCATTCAGATGGGGGTCACATTTCACCATTATTCTTAGGATTTGGTTCAATTATTAGACAAAATACATTCCTCCGCCGGCTGTCTGGAGTCTCCCTGGAATCCAACGGAGTAGATAAGGATGTCAGTTTAGAGAGTAAAGACTGTTGCTCACGTTTCAAGAAGATCTTCAGTGCCATACACTGAATCCAGGAATGTGGGTTTATTTTACAGGAACATGATGTCTGGATGAGGCCAAGTATAGCCTAATCTAATAATTAACACGAGGCTGATGAAAAAGGTAAGGTGGTGTCGTGGTTGGGGATAGTTTATAGGTTCAATATTCACAATACAGGATGTAATATACACAAAGCATCCATGTGTCTTGGTCAGGTGTCTTTTATGCATACACAAACATCTCAATTACTGTGAGCTATTTTAAACATGAGTCTTACTTAAAGTGCTAAAAAGTAAAAAACAAACAAAAAAACAACTTCTCACTTTATAAACCAGTTTATACCTCAACTTCAAAAATGGGACTCTCACATTGAGTTGTGAGTGAGTTGATGAGTTACTAACATAAATTGCAACAAATGACAAACAGCTTCCTGCTTCTCGCGTGGCTTGCCTGACTGGAAGTATAGTTTATGGCATAAACAAGTTTTAGTTTATGTAACTTTTTCAACCCGTCTGATAATCCTGTGAACTTTCTTTTAAAAAAAATGAAGGCAGTAAGACAGTGAAGTGAGAAATTGAGATTGTGAGAGCAAAGTTTAAATTCTGACTTTCTGAGATCTGTGCAGACAAGATTTGATTGTTTCTGTTCACACTCACAAAATGAGTGAGATGAAATAAAACACACGTTTGTACATGAATCAGAGTATATTTAGTATTCCATGTGGACGTCCCTTTTTCATCAAGCATCTGGTAAATACCTGGCATAATTTGGGATTAAACTAACCCAACAACTGCATTAAACTTCTGTTGCAAAAATAGTGTCTACAGCGTATTTTGTCCTACAGACCTAATATAAACATTTAATGTGGAGTGTGTGTGAAAAACAAAGTTTCTAGCCCTCACTAACAGCCTTGCCAGTCCCCAGATAACAGTAAACAAAGACACAATTACAAAAACATCAGGCCCCATACTCGAGTCTAAATCTGTCGTTAATGACAACTCCACTGAGCCAGTGTGTGTGAGGACAGAAAACAGACCACGGAGGTCTACAGCTTCAACACTAAACGAGGATGAGCCAACAGGTCTGTAGTCTGTTTTATACAGCTGAGGGACTTCACCAACCAGTTATGAGCAATGACAATTACGTCTTTTAGCAGGCTCTTCCAAAGAAACCCAAAACGGTTAACAACTGGGCTATTTTTGGTTGTTTTCTCCCTTTGATGTGACAATTTGCCCTAAATCCTTCTTCTGCTGATTATTTTGAACAAATGCAGAAAAATGTGCCCAGTTGTGCAAACAGAGGAATGTTCATGTAATTATGGTCTGATTCACACAACAAGCTGAAATGGTAGAGTAATGAGGAAAGGATGCATGATTACAGTGCTGAGTCCGAACGCTCCACCAAAGTGACTGTTCCAGACTTTTTGAAAGTTGACACATATTTCTCGTATGAGACTGCATTTTGAACTTAACTTGAAGAGGTTTTGCTGATCTAACTGGAATGTGATTGATGACTGCCTTCCACATGTGAAAGGATGTGAAGTCACAGTGGGCAGAGCGACAGGAGTCATTTAAGGCCTCCAACAAAGGCAAACACAGTGAAACAATTAGCTTGGTATTCTGTGGGCTTTTGGCAGGAGGAGATCTTAACGAGATCATTCATAAGTATAAAAATTCTCCTGTCCAAACAAATCTGTTGAAATCAATAGTTTATGGGGGTTTTGAACATTTATGCCGTGACTACTAATCTGTAATCAAACACAATGTTGTATGCATGACTAAATCAAATGAAAAATGCTGGAGGGGGAGCACAGGTCCATCCTCTCCTTTATAATAGCACCCCTCAGCCAGCTCACAATTTATTAGGCTTGATCTGAGCAGCCTTTTGTTTTCGACTAATGCCTCAAATTCTGGAAGAATTCTTACACACGACATCCCTAAAAGTAAAAAAAAAGTGCCAAAGACTAAAAAACCCCCAAAAAGCCTAAAATGAAAAACAGAAAATCAAATTGCCCAACTGTGACATCCCGATGGCTTCTAACAATCATGAATGTGACCTCATGCTCATCATAAGGGTCCACAAAAACTCAGAAATATCATTGTGATGATTTTATAAGGAGGACGAGAAGCCTGCATCACAGTTATGTGATGCACAGCGGTCTAATGACAAAACATTTGTGCACACAGATTTCACTACATGTTGTTACATGTTATTTGTATGTTCCTGTGGGTTTTCACATGGTGCTCCTATTTACTCCTAAAACAGCTGTACAGTGGGGGGACTGGAGACTCTATGACTGTCTGTGCTAGACCTCTGATGGACTGAAAACGTCCACCCCAGTGAATTCTGGGATGAGCTACAGCTTCCTGTGACCCTCAAAAAGATCAAGCTATTAGAGAGAATAAACAAATGAATTGATGCATGAATGAAAACAGCACAAAAAGTTCAAAACTCACTCACAAAAAGATGTTAAAGGACAGCTCAGTCGTAGAATGTACTCACCCTTCACCGTGTGTGTGTGTGTGTGTGTGTGTGTGCGCGTGTTGCAGTCTTACCTGCAAATTGACCTCAGCCTCGTAGAAAGTGAGGCAGGAGCAGTAGTGTCGGTCTGAATCGATGTCTGTCAGCACAACGGTGAAGAAAGTGGGTGCTTTCCTGTCCCTGGACAGCCTCCAACCTCCAGGCTGGCAGAACTGAAAAGATATTCAATAAAACATCATTACATGAGAACATCATAGAGGACAATTCGCACAACATGGTCAGATACACAGTGTTACAGTGACCGAGGCAGCGACCAGAAATCTGTTCTGGAGACGACTTGTGTTTTTACTCATTTAAGCTCGAATCATCTCAGAGGCTACATTTTCAGTGTGTTTGTTGAAGATTTGAAATTGTTGAAAACTCTGTGGTTATCATGTCCCCTGAGACTTTCAGCTGGTAACCCATTCAAACCATAAATGGACAGGGCGTCAGCATATTACTGTTGCTAGCCTAATCCTAATGGCCCCACAGAGAGCATAGACAGGATGTCCTGTTTCAGAGCAGCAATTACATCTGCCCATCAGAGTAGGAAGTGGCATGGCCAGTTTGTATTTTTCCTTGAAAGTCATCAGCCATAAGCAAAAAAGGAAATATCTTAAATAAGACTAATGGAAAAATACCCAGGAATTGAGCAACATACCAGCAACAAATATTTATTTATCCTGCTGTCAGAATTGGATTGGATTTTATTCATCATCAATTAAGAAAACAATATATATTAGGAAAGGCTGATTTCTGTAAACAGACCTCTCTACTAGTAACTTTGTTTAAATTCTGTCTGAATTAAAGAATTCAGTCTCAAACTTAATGGCTGAGCTTTGGATACAAGTGAGTAAAGCAGACTTGTATTATGATTCTCCAGGAGTAAGTCGAGTTCTTCCAAAATCTTCCAGGAAAAACCTATTATCCATACTTCCAAACACTCGGTTTATTCAGGACTTAAGAATGACACAAATCAACAATTTTCAATGCATGACAAAACAGAGCTATCTTTAGCAAATTGTGGGCACTGAGACTCAGAAATTCTGTTACCATAATAAAAAGCATCTCAAACAAGTTTTAGATCTCAAGGCAACAGTGTGAGTCATAACCAGTCCTGACACAAAACATCTGCAAAGCGCGGAAAAACACCAGCTTTTTCTGATACAGTGTTTTATTAGACACATACAGTTTATCAGTAAACTGATTTCATAGATGGAGACTAGTTTCACAGATATGTCCTCGTGCACCAACACAAGTGACAAAAATGTCAATTCTATAAGGCAATAATAAAACCACCCACTGTAATATGGGTTCATAAAGCTATCTCATATATTATCTCAAAACAAGGAAGATGGGGGGGGGGGGTGTTAATGATGGGTATGGAGAAATAGATAAATGTTTGAGAGACAAACTTTGAAAATGAGAGCAGCGCATAAGAGAGCAGAGGGCCAAAATATGGGAGGCAGGCGGGCATTTGGTCAGAGAGACGAGTGTTTGTGTCTGGTCTCTCTCTGTTTTTGCTGGAGGCCCAACTAGCCCTGGCTCTGAAAACGGTGTTTAGACTGCTACTCGGGGTTACACAGGGGATCACTGGACACATGGAGGACGAGAGGAGAGTGTGTAAAGGAGGGGNNGGGGGTGAGGGGGGGGGACAGATGGATTGATGGACAGATAGATCTGTGACAGCGAAAGACAAATGTACAGGCAATGGCAGCGTCTCTGGGGCAGAAAAAGAAGATGAGGAGAGACGGAGAAGGAGGAGAGAGAGTTAGAAGAAGAGAAGGAGAAATGGAGATTAAGAGAGAGGAGAGGAAGGGGGGGTCAACCTGGAGGTCTGGACCAGGATGCCACCATCTTCCAGCAGATACAATAGCTCGCAGGAAATCTGTTAAACCTGCTTTGTGGTGAGGTGTGTGTGTGTGTGTGTGTGTGTGTGTGTGTCTGTCCGTACACACTCAGGCCAGACAGGACTCAAGGACAAGTGCAGATAACTGTGATCCTGTTCTAAACTATTCCAACTATGCCATTCATTGTCAAAAAAGAGATATCGGTAAACACCTTTGAGCATAGCTCAGAAGATCACAGGAGATATAACATCCTGTGTTTGTGTGTGTGGTGTTTTTGTGTGTGTGTCTCCGTAGGGGTGTATACACGTGTGAGTGCGACACAGAGAGAGCACGTGGAGGCGTGATGGTGAGAAGATTAACTGACTTCCCTGATATTAAATCAGTGTTTCCTTTAAGCTGTTATCTCGCCTGTAGGTCTGCAGAAAGACACCTGAACTCTGGCGCAGGTTCAAATACACTTTAGGGAGTTCAGTGTTTAGTAAACTACACTTTATCCAGGGACCGTTGCATCCAGACAGACTACGGACATAATTTTACATACGACTTATGGCTGTCTAGCTTAAATGTTGTTGCTGGATCCAATACAGACTTTGCAAAGGGGCGAGTTCAATGAAATGAGTAGGACAATGCATTTTTATTAAAATGATTGGTACGCTGCTGAGGCTTAAACATATTTTCATGCACTATTACCTGCTTAGGACTCTCATTATGAGTTATGAGCATGTATCCTACACAAAGGTGTTCATGTGGTGTTTACTATTTACTTGTGAATAAACTATTTGGAACAGGTCAAGTGTCTTGATTTCTCTGCTTTTCCGCAGTTTTTGCAAAAGGAGGGAAACCACTGAAGGGTTGCAATGCTTTCTGCAAATGTTGCTTATCCTTTTAAATTGAACTATGCACAGACGTGTGTAAACAGAGAAAATATGCTTTTGTTATTTGTTTAAACATCCAACTTGGCAAATGGCAAAAAATCATGTCATTTGCAATTCAGTCAAACACAGAGTGCAGCGTGGATATAAACCATAGACTGTATACAAAGATGGACGGCACGACAGCTCCCCAAAAGTACATGGGCCAAACTGAAAAGTCTCAAATAAATTTTTTCCAAAGATGGTTTCTGTCCTTTTAGGTAGTTTTTATCATGCTGATATATGTTCAAGTGTTCATTTTCCTAATAAGTTTGGTTTTAATTCGTTTTTTGATGCTATAAAAAGGGGGTAAGACGTCATGATTGACAACTGTGAGATTGCTTCAGGCGGGTGTATAGGCGGAAACTCGAGCCGATCACTACTGCGCAGACTCTGGCTCCAAATGACGTCACCAGTGCAAGATGGCAGCTCCCGTATCCGGGATATTTTGGCTTCATTTTTGTACAGTGGGAGGAAGCGGCATCTATATACAGTCTATGATATAAACACACACAGCCACATCTCTGAGGCTAGTCCTAGTAGGCAGAATGGATAAAGATGTGAAGTTTAAGATTTAAACATCATAAACAACATTTGTTTTCTTTCAGTAAGTGTATTTATGTCCTGCGGTGCTTCATTGTGCACCCAAAAACAGTGAACGACACTGGACGGATTACCAGGCAGCAGCTGAGCTGAGGGAACAAGTGAAAGCACTGACTGACAGCATCAGGTCACAAGCTGTAATGTACATTCAGCTATAGTGCAACAGGTGCAAAGGTCAACACGTACACAAACACTAATGCACACAGCAGAAAGAAAGGACATCTCCTATTCCCAAATTAGACCTTAGTCAAGTGACAAAGGAACTCTGGGACACACTTGCTGTATTAATGTCAAAGCCGAGTAAACTGCTGCCCTCCAGCTAAACCCTCTGCATCATATCATGTGCTGCAGCCTGGTATGACCGACTCCCATCCAACCGCACTATTCACCTACTCAGCCAGTGACACTGGATCTGCAGTCTGACCTGCTAAGCATCGTCTCAGCAGAGCGCTTGAAGAGCAGCACCAATAAAAGGAAAAAAAAAACAAACACACACACAGGGGCTGCATTCTTATACTGTGACGAGTCATTAAGGCCTGGTCAGGCCGGTGCAGGCCAGATATAACTGGAGCGACAGCCATTACTAAAGATGACTCAGGACAAAGACACAGAGAGAATGGTATCTCCCTTTAAAGTCAGCTTTGTCTTTCTCTGGTATGATGCAGCTGAATCATGACTGCAAACACGTTTACTGCGTTTTTATTATGACCCAAACATTTGAGAGTCCTGCACTTGGGGAAATGCAAACAGACTTTGAAGGGTCATAAAACCTCTAAAGAGTTCCTGTTACCACAAATGAGCTCAATTCCGCAAATCCTTGTGGACAGGGACATAATTTGGTTGAGTTACAAACCCAAATGAAATCAGGCACCAAAATTCTTCAATGTTTTCTCTCCACAGCAATAAAATGAGCGTAGACTAAGCTGTCTCCTCCACTCTGAGCATCAGCAAGAATGACCTAAACTGAATGAGAGAAAAACACTTTCCACACTGCCCTGCCTACAATGTCCAACATTTTGTTGCATGGAACGAAGAATTTTGGGAAATAATTTTGGGAAAATGTAGGAATGTGGACAGCATTCATGAAATAAATAACATACATACAATAAATAATATACAACATAAACATACAAAACTTAAAATGCATTGAAAAATAAGCAAAAATGGCTGCCTGTCAGACATTCTCAAATCTTAGAGCAGGTATTACTGAAAGAAAAACGTGAAAATCCATCACAAATCATTCAAACTTCCAGACAATACTAGTGAACTGCAGACGAAGCCTGAATGTAAAGTTACAGCCAAGACAATGTGGTCAGGAAAACAGATGTGCACTACACCGTGCGCTTCAATCATCCTCTTCCCTCTACCTTGTTCTTTCCCCATTCATGTGGAAGAGTCGCATTCCAGGAAGACAACACAATGACGGAAAGTGAAGTGTGAGGTGTCAGGGGCCAGAGAGGGACTGCTCGGGGATAAGAAGAAGGTCAATGGCGTGCTGCCTGCCCAGAGCTCCTGCTTTATCAGGTCTGCAGGATGAGCAGCGGACAAAACAACCAGAGATGGCTGCTCCAGCTGAGTGGAGCCCCCCAACCACAATCTCTTTAGCTCAAGGTCAGCGTGATGAACACAAGAAACAAAACTGTCAACAAAATGACCACAGCACTGTTATCCAAATACTTGTTAGTGGTTGCACTGAGTTAATTTACTGCGCCAAGCCAAGCTCCATCTTAACACGCTCCGCTGAGGTGGCATCTCCACTCCACTACCATCCCTCAACTCTGCTTCCCCACTGTCACCAACACTCCACGTTTCCCTTTGATGATCTGTTATGCAACACCCACCACATATGGTTCATTTCAGAGATAGATATTTTTAGGTGACTATGATGGACCACAGTGATTCAAAAAAAATGTCTAGTCAGGCAGGACCAGAAGAGTCATCTAGCAAAATATTGCAAACTATACTGTACACAACATTTTCAGCTTGATAAACGCCATATGTGTAGGAAAAGAATCCACTACAAGATGTATTTTTAGTGCAAACGTAAAGGTTTTTTTTAGCCACGCACAGTCCAGCAACAAGATCATAAGGACAACTCTGCCGAACCCCCATTTCTCCAACATCCCTTGAGACGATTTGTTCACTTCAGGGCAAATAGTTGGGTTTATTTCAAAACACAGCATAAATCAAAAACATACGGCCAGTTCGCCACATGCAACTTGAAAACAGAAATGCGTAAAGAGGCAAATAAAAAGGACCCTTTAGAGAATCAGACATTGCTATGCTTAAATCAATCCAGTTAGATTAATTCATCCTGCTCTGTCAACCTTACTCCTCAAGCTAAACCTAAAGCGTCCGTGTGATATTCATGGTTGGCATGAAGGTCCCAAACATCAAATGGACTTCATTATGTGTCAGTTTTGTCAAAAGTAGGTTAACAAACACCATATCTTCTGAGCATAAACGAGTTGAATCATAGTTCAGGGAAAAAAATCTGCTATCAAATATAGCCAAGAGTACCAAAATTCCATTTCAGAATCCAAGGAAAGTCCATGGATTTTCCCCGGCACTGTTTAATAGCAGGTTCTAGTGGTAAAGTTGATATTAAAACCACCTGAATAGTATAAAAACAAGCATAAAATTCTGCCACTGCTGTGACGGAATCTGTCAAAACTGAAGCGAGTACAGTGGTAACATTAACAGTGTAAAGCTTATGGCATTATAGCCAAAACAATCAATGACTTCTGCTTAAGAAGGACCTGGTCTGTCATGTATGAGCATACCTGCTTATAAAACTGGGTTAATCATAGCCTGACAGTTTGTTAGCACACTGGACTTTTTAGACAAGACTAAATTTATGTCAAAGCCAATGTAATAACTACAGACAGTCTTATATTAAACAGAAATCTGGCTTTGCACAGTAAACCATTACGAATTTAGCTAAATTATTGGTAGAAGAGTGACAATGACTACTGATTAGGCTTTATCAGAATTCAAAGTGGTGATTTCAAAAAGGAGTAAACCTGGTTGTTTTTTTATTTCATCTGTAAAAAGTAAACACAAAACATCACAACACATTTCTGAACACATGGAGCGATGAATGAAAGAGCAGGGTAAACAGCTTTGTCCTGAGGTTGTAGATCATTACAATGGCTGTCCTGCGTCAGACTGCTGAGCCCCGGCCTTTAGAGCACGCTAAGATAATGGCTGATAATGACCTGGCTGTGGAACAGGTGCTTCCTCCACTGCCTTGTGGGGGCCCTGGCTATGTTACAGTATTCACCACAGGCCTCAGTCTCACTTCTGCCCTTAACGAGTGCAGTTCAAACCACACCAAGTTTAGTTCCTCTCCTGAATACACACTAATGCAGTGTGAAGAGTGAATGTGAATCTGTGCAGTACGTGTCAGTGTGTATGAACACAGAGCGGTCTAATGGGTTTCCCTGTGTATCACATAAGAAGACGTTGGCGACATGTCTAAGTCTGCGACTACAACATGGCAACCATTTCTTTGAAGCTGTACAGTTGACATTTGAATCCCCCCCCCCGTACACTAATAATAGTAGAAACCACAGGTTTCTGACCACAGGAGCTCCACATATGGTGTTGTTCTACAACGGATGTCGCCTGCGACATAACTAAAACGTGATGTCCAACCTCACACCCCCTCTCCAAAGTCATCATATCATACGTGAATAGACTCCATTCTGTGCCACAAAAGTTAACAGATGTGTCGTACAGAACTTGCTTACTTCACGGTGATCTAAAGAGTAGTTGCGGTCCGACAGCCGAGCAGTTAAGGTATTAGACTGGATAATACCTTGTTGTTAAATTAATGAGTGAAACGTCCATACTAAGACATGAACTCTGTGCCACCTGGAGCCAGTAAATTTCTCCTAATTTCAGATGGGTTAATGGTTTAACGGTAACACTGATCCTCCTTTGACAAAGTGTATGGAACATGACCCAGTGAATTAAAAAAGGAGAAGTGGCTACACCTACTGTAAATTGTTCCCCCTCAACCTTTATTTCTCAAAAATAAACACAGATGCAAGGCATCACATTGTATCTATAGATGAATATTGCTACTAGAATATATTCAGCAGGAAACTATTCGGAAAATGACATAAACAATCATGATAGGCTGAGTTTCTGTTGCTGGCTGGTTAACTATGTTTTATCAATGTTTTTAGCTTAAAAAGCTAAGCATCGTTAGCACTGTCAAATCAGAGCTGGGTATGTAAATTCATGGTTTAGCACAAACACACCCAGTGACAGACGGGGAGAATATAGCCATACGACTGGTTTCATAGAGGTAAATACCACATTTAAGGTATGACTCTAAAAAGGCTTGCAACAAGCCTCCAGGTGCCATGCTGCTCCTAAAACCCAAAGAGACTAACAAGGATTGACAAGTGACCAACACTGCCATCCTTCGAGCCCCACACTCTTACTTGTATGGCTAAAAATGTCCTGGCCCTGGTGTCAGCAGTCAGTACATTTTTACTAGCAACAGTAGCATTCACCAGAAGCCTATTAGCGGGGTGTCTGGAGCCAGCCAGCTCTTTAGATGGGAGGGAGGAAGGTAGAGGATAGCCCGGGTATCCCAAAACTTTGCTCTTGGACCTGTTCACCTGGCTACTGGCACCAGTACACAACTACACACTTTGGCCCAGCTCCTGGCTGGCCACAGAGTTGGCCACTTGTCATCGTGCCTTTTGTGTTTTGTTTGTTTGGAGGGTAGCTTTTCATTTGTAACTGGGAAAAACCAAATTTCTGTAAGTGTATATGACAGAATAACAAGGGAAGAAACACTTCATTACCAAAACAACTACATATTATATAAACAATAAACCATTAAGACCAAAAACTTGTATGTAAAACTGTATTTAATCTAAAAGTCTGAGTATGTGCACTCTCCAGTGTACTGTGGCTTCATTTCATCCTGTGTATTCCCATTTCCTGGTGAGCTCACAGTGCTTTTCAGCATGGAAAGTCCTGCTTGCTTGACAGCTCCAGCTTTGTTTCCTGATGTGTTTAGCTTCACTGGCACACAAAGCATTGATTACTCATGTGTGGATCTTCCTGACAAACACATGATCCCATTCTCCCCCTGGCTGGAACGGCATCCTGCTATCTGGAATGCACTGTTTAGTTTTTCTCTCATTAGTTTTACAAACATCATAAGACTGACGTGCAGCGCGACATGTCAGGTTATGGTCACTTGAGTCAGTGCATCAAGTGATACAATTAGGTTACATTCTTTCATCTGTCCGTGGTTTGGCATAGAGCCTAAAATTGACTAACCAAGGCTGTTGATTATGAACAATACAGTTAAGCTGCTTATCCATCCTGCTGAGAGAACGAGGCAAGATGAATGACTCACCGCAGCAATAAAGGTGATTCTTTATTGATTCACTAAGTGAGCTGAACCTGACCCAAGCCCAGAGACTCAGGTCATACTGAAGTCAGATCCTAAAGTATTCTTTTTCTGAGACAATATGTATAAAACCAAGTTCCTATTAATTTCTCCATTTGTACTCAACTACCCACATGACACCAGCAGTTTACACATTTTCTGAATAACTCCTTGTACCTGAGTTCAAGAAGTCACAGTTCTAGACAAGAGATATGACACAAATGTTTACAGTCTGGTCAAGTCAGGTCAAATTACTTCATCAGAGGAAGTTGAGCCCCAAGAGGATATTTTTTAAATTTCATGTTAGAAGAAAACAAGTAGGGGTGTAAGGTGGCATTACATATACAGTACAGTATCTGTGTCTGTTGTGATGCAGTAAGCTTTTGCAATTTCAGTATATTCAATTGTATGTATTTACTGTATGTACTGTAGGCAAACAATGCCTAATACAAACTGAGGAACACAGAACACAGAGTACAATAACCCTTCTCTAAACTGTAGCTTCTCTCTGTTATCAGCTAGCCTTGGATTAGCCTACTGTAAGAGTGATTTACTCCTGACTGCTTTTATGTTTGGATGGAGGGGACTCTTGTATTGCTGTTCAGCAGTGTGAATTTGAAGAAGCAAGTAACAAATAAACAAAAAAAGCTAGAAAACTCACAGCCTGACTCATTTAATGGTGCCCCTCCCCAAGCGCCTAAAAACGCCTGTTACACTTTCATATTTTGATTAAACTTTTGAACCTGATTGACGCATTATGTGTCAAAAGTTGCACCCCTTGAAAATGGATTCAAACCAGAACGTTAAAATCATATTTGTTGAAACGACTCCAAAACCTTTTTTTCCATATCACAAATTTAGGAGCCTGAAGAAGATATTCATATCCTTCTTTAAAATTATAGATTGTAGAGAAGCGTAGACGTAGTGCCTGTGTCGTCACCCTCGTTTTGGAGGACAGTTTTGAAGGCTGGGTCTGGGTTTACCACTGACCACCATCTTGGTCAATTCAAATTTGGGCAAAAAGTGGAGAAGTCTTGGTGGAGCTGTGGAGGGAAGAGAAAGCAGCAACCACCACATCTTAGTGCAACAGACCGACTCTCTTGTCTATCAAGCAAACATACACACAAACATCTACCTCTACTACTTTTACAGACACCAAGACACACACAGCAAATTAAATTAGCTATTGAGACCTTATTGTCTTGTGGAAACCTTATTGACTTTTTCATTTAAGAGAAATTTTGAGTGGATCTCAATCAAAAAAGGGAAGACTGAAGAATCTAGTGGCCATTAGTGGAGCTGCATCTCCAGGAACCTCCGATGGCCGCTTGTATAAATGTCTTTCTCTCAGTAACAATTATGGCTTCCAGTATATATCCGAGTAAGCAGTGGGACAAAAAAGCAAATGACCGGCATGGTATGTGGTCAGAGAAACAACTCTGCTTGCCTAGCTGACTGAGTGGAACAGAAAACCCACACCACATACCGTGTGCTGGACTGGATCAGTACAGGATTACTATTGTTCAGTGCTGCAGCATCTCGCCCACAGCCGCAACATGTGGGACTAGAGATACAGCAGTCTGAATATTAGGCTGAGACCTCCCACTGTTTTCACTGTCAAACACCTAAGGCTGAATGCTACAAGCCTTTAAAAAGGTGAGGACAGGTCAACTTCAAACTTTGAAAACAAACTAAGAAATAAGTCAAGGAGGGAAAACGTGCAACAAATGGAAGGTGAAAGTTTTTGAATCAACAAATCCTTTGTGGATGTTTCCGCTACAGTGTTGAGAAAGGTCAATCTCAAACTGCTGACCAAGGATTTTTTTCAAAGATGTCTGACCCGCATAACCACATTAAAGTATTTCGTAGTCAAACGGAACTTAAAGAAACAGTAAAAATGCTATGTATGCACCATTTAAAACAAATTACAGCTGTGGAAAAGACGACGGGACTAATCAATTGATTGGCTAATTGCTTCTGCACCAAGTTAAATACCACTTAACCTTCACTTTGACCTTCAGCCTTAAATGCACGGCCCTAAGCTGTGTGGTTTGTGGCATTAAAGCAGTTTCCCATCTTTACCTTCCTGTACGGATAGAGGTCCTCTTACTGTGCGCTGTGCCTTTGTCTTACACACACATTAGCAGAGCTGATCAGGGCTGACTGTGCTGCAGAACCTCAAATTTAAATCTTCCAAAATGTAAAGACTGATTTGAGGCCACGTCATCAGAGGAGACATTTTGTTTTCCTGCTTGGAAACATGGCTGTAGTGGAGACAGCAGAGGTGAGTCTGCTGACAGATTGTTGACTGCAGGCTACATGTAATGGACTGACCCTCATGTTCAACACTGAACTTTGTGACGTTTTGGAATGTGTTTGACCTCTCGGGCGTAGTCGTCAAGACATCACTCTTCACCCAACACACATGCACACACACACACACACACACACACACACGCATATATACATTGAAAGGCCAAGCCAAGCATAAACATAAATAGCTATCCATTTCCATTCCAGTGAGTGTCATTTTCAATATATGGGGATTTCCATTTCAGCTGTTTGAGAAATTTCACACCTCTTTGAATTATTTTTCTCAACCAAACTAACATTGTGTGGTCAGGTCATGAGTACCGTACAAGGCTGTTTTAGGGGCCATGCTTCATTCTAGAAAAGATGATTTTTCCAACTGATAGATATTTTATGCAGAATCCAAATCTACATGTAATGTAATGTATGTGCACATGAATCCTGAAATGTAACTTTAACATTTAACTTTCATAATAAACAATAAGAGACATATCTGATGTTAGAACAGCTAGACAAAAAGAAGCTATATAATTATTTCAAGGCAAAGAATTGAAAGGCTAATCACTTTATCCAACAGACAATTAAATATATTTTTATTTACGACCAGTGATAATGAATGAATTAAGCAAAATATAACTTTATGCATAATAAAACGTTAAAAATGTAAAGAGTTATCAAATAATAAATGCTGACATTAAAACTGTGTCTCTGGGTGAAAATTTTACACATATTAATATTCAAATTACAGTAACCAGCATGTAGTAACATCTATGCATTTAATGGGTGTTTTACAAAGTTTCTGAAGGGATAAAGCCAGTTTGAACTGGAAAATCAGGAAAAAATACTAACTCAATTTGTTTCATGTACCTCCATTATTACATGCAACAGACAGCATTAAACTAAGGCCTTCCTGTCATAAATTGGGGGCATAGTGCTCCCACTGTGTTAGAATATAAAGCATGAAGGTTTGATTTAGGTGAAGTTTGCTGGCAAGCATTGTAAACCTGCAAAAGCAGGCTTGGACAAGGCGTTTGTTACTCCAAAACACTCACCAATACATGGACTAAATAGATTTAAAAAGCTTAATGTTCATCTGGTTGTGTTACAATTATAGACTTCATACCTACAATTAATACAGTCCATTTCACATGAAAGAAAACGGTTCCTGTTAGGAGCAGAAAACGTCTGAAAGAAACAAGTACACATGGAGGCGAAAGCAATAACACACAAATCTACATTTGATACCAATATGTTGTCTACAAGCGGCGGATGTTATAAACATTCACATGCTCCAAGCATTAAACAAATGGTGCTTGTAATTAAACGAGCAAACTCAGCAATTAAACAGTGAACACCAAAGTAATTCCAGGCATTCCTTTGACATTTGTGTGGCACATTTATTTGTTTTGCTCTAAACTCTCTGGCGGTAAATCTAAACTTGTCGAAAACGAAAGTTTGTCTTGATTAAAGAAAGCATGACGAGCGTGACTAGGGTCACTTGACCCAGAGGTAAGTGAAGCTATCGGTGAGCTAGCTGCTGCCATGCAAGCTACTCAAAGTGAAAAACTTGCACTGTAAAGCAAAGAAAGCAGATTCAGCAGAGAGGCAGACACAACTGTCCTTGAAAATTTAGTAAAACTGTACTTATCACAGCAAGGGAGACAGCATTTTAATTTTGAGTATAATAAGCTAAAATCAATAACAACATACAGACAGCCCCAATTTGCCATTCATGTAATCATTAGATTCAAGTTCAAGTTAACCCTTTTGTCATTGTGTTATTAATTTTAACAACACCTCAGCTACTTTTGTCTGTCAAGATCCACGTCTGGCTCGTCATATTAGTCCCTCAGAGGAAAAAGAGAAATGGGAACAATATGAGTCCGACTCAAGGAAAGCTTGTGACAAAAATGTGCTCATACCAAAAAAAGTTCAGCCTGACAGAAGAATTTGTTACAGCCGTTGGTAATGACTAATATATTTTGAGATAGACATCATTCTTTCGGAAATTTGGTGGAGCTTACACATTGCAAACCTCCGACGTGACCATACTAGTACCTCCAGAACCTCTGTTCATTTACAGTATACCATGAGGACTGTGCCTTGATACTGGAGGGCAACCTGATGGAAATGCACTAGGTGAGCAACGTACTGACCTCCATCTACAGACCTGGCTCATCTATAACATATGAGGATTTGAGCTGGTTCCTATCATCATCACTTGCCTGAAAAGATTAGAAACACATTTTTCCTAGCACAAGTTGTAAACGCTTTTTTCTTGGTGCATTCCTCATCTGTGATTATTTAGTTTGCTGGGGGCCTGTTGTGACCGCAAAATGTTTTTTCGTGCTCAGCTTCATCCACTGTTTTCTACAGATGTGTTTCTTGGTGTTTGTAAATGAGTCATTTTCTTTTTCATGGAATAGAGAAAATCTGCAAATAATAATGGTTTACATACCAGACCAAAACAGAGCCAAAATGTAAATTGCTTAGTGGGTCTGTTAAACACTATGGTGTATCTTCATTAAAGCTTCAAAGTTGGAATTTCAGTCATTTGGCTCTTGACCAAAGTTTGTCACACACAACATAGTAGGAAACAAGCCCCTCTTTCCTGTCCTTGCTTACTCCTCTGGGTGCTCTTTCATGGAGAATACTGAAGATGTCACCACAGAATCTTATTCAGCATATTGTTATCTAATACTCTATATTATACTTGAACATATACTTATATGTATCTCAGAAGTTTCATCAAATATGCAGGATATTTGCCAAAAAAGGACTTGCATTGAATGCATCCTGTTGTTTCAGCTCGGGCTTACTGCCTTCAATGAGAAACATCAGGTCTTGTGCTTTCTTTGCACACTGGGGACTGCTGTACGTCTCAATTTCAGTCTAGGCTGACACATAATGAAGAGGCATTGGGGGATCACTTGAGCGAGATGGAATACAAAAAATTCACACACACACCCACAGGCACAAAAAAAATTGGTATGTAGGTCCTCAATAACATCTGGAAACACTAAGCTAATACATTTAGCTAAACTGTGGCAGTGTTTCTATTTTTAAACTCTATGAAAACATGACAGGATACTTGAGGGATGATGCTGAGAGAACAGACCCATCTTGGTTCATCCCTCAGAGTCAGGTTGAAAGGTTAAAGACCAGTGCTAGGGTTTCAGTCTCATATAAACAAAAAAAAAAATCACTTCTACTTGACACTTTGTCTGGACAGGACATACTTTCATTTTTTATAGTTTCACCTATCACAGTTACGGTTTGTTGGCTTTGAGGAGCACTGTGCTTTGCCGTATGACACACCACTGCTCGTCTCTAAGCAATAACTCACAACAAGATACTCCTGATGGCCACCAACAAACTTACAGGAAGACGCCTGCATGCCATTCAAACCACCCACTCACAATATGTCTATTTGTGCTGGAAAAACAGCCTCACTTGTCCTCAATTGCCTTATAAAAACCATTGCATAAACAAGAGTCATGGTATCATAGTATCTCTTTGACCGTGTCCACGCAGAGCCAAAGATTTCAGCTGCAGCTTAGCTTTTGGCCCTCATTTATCAATCATTAAAAGCAAACAAAACTTAATTCACTATTCATTCAAAATAACTTATTTCCAACACAAGGTTAATGTTAAACTTCTAAACCTGCAAATACTGTATACAAATGTAGATTTTATTTGCTTTTATACAAAGGATCCTGTCATAGTGGGGGGAAATTACATCATCTGAGATGTTGAGGAATGCCTGATGTTTAGATTAGCTCTCCCCATTTATCTTGGCTTAGCTATCTGACCTATATTATGCAACTTGTTGGCCTCTACACCTGCTGCTCTGCATCACTTGGCTCCTAAATGATATCCCTCTACTTGTGATCTCTGACAACCTATGACCTCAACCCAACACAAAACATACCTTCAACTGCAAACATGCAACATTTATTTTGGCACAGCATTTCCAGTCATCCACAGCAACGGATCCTGTAAATCTTCCTTTAAAAATACTGAACAAAATGGGGCAAATCTGCTCCCTCCAATCACCATCAAAGTATTATTATTATTTTTTTTTTTTTTTACAAATGGAAAGAAAGGTAGATATTATCTTTATCAAAATTGGCACATAAATATCATCCACATATCAGTTATGTCATGTGTGCAATTTATCACTTCTTTACATTGGTCCTGATACCAAAATATATACTGTAGTATATTTTGCACCCAAACCTACTTATGGTGGCACAGTTAATTGCTTGCTAATTAAAAAATTGGACGAGGAAATCTGGCTTCAACTGCACCCATAGATGCAGCTGAGCTGTAACAACCAGACCTACTAAGGCCTGTTGGTGATGCCTAAACTCAAGTTGAGTTTTCAATAGAACAGAAACAATGTCATTCATGCTGAAAAGAGCTGGATAGTACATTCAAAGGATCAAGTACTGTGTTGGGATCTAGAGTAATTTTCCTGTTTTCCCTCCTTGTCGACTGCCAAAGTCATTCTGCTTAGTCATTAAAAGCTTATCTGCAGTAGCCAATATAAATGAACAAAAACAGATATAAAACAGGCACTAATATCCTGTGCAGTATGATACTGTTAACTGCTAATGTTGCCCTAGAGATTGACAGTTTTTCCCAGTCCCGATAAGCAAATATTTGTCCATCCATTGTCCATGTAAGGATAACAGACCCCCTGTTACAGACCCTCTAGGGTCGCCCTCCTCACAGGGAGGGAACAAACTAAGAGAAGCAACTATTCGCTTAATATTCCTGAAGAGGGAGATGGAGACAGACAGCAATGGGAACCAGATAGTCGGCTGGACATAATGTAAAAAACGGATTCTGAGGGAAGAGGTTTCCCAATTAGTGAACGTGGAAAGGGTTTAGAACAAACATTTGAGTAAACAATCATTGTGAATTTATCTGAAACAGGAAATGCCAATATCTGCTGCACAAGCTCCAAAGGGCAAATGGGGCAATTCCCTGGGGTATAATCTGTCATTTTGTGACTAAGAAAATGCTAGAGCAGTTTTACGAGACAAATATTTCTTATATTACAGTATTTTACGCAGAAGAAAACATTCTTAATCATCAAATCAGGAAGCTGGTAGCAGGTACGGGCCGCGAGGACAAGCACACTCACAAACTAGAAAAACACTGTACAACCTGAGCACATCACACATTAACTTACAACTGTTGCAGAGATGTTGTCGGCTCTCGTCTGCTCTCCTGTTATGAAAAGGCCATGATGCAACCATTCAGACACCATTCTGTCAATTATACTTAAGAGTTTCATAACTGATTTCTACCAGTCATCAAATCATGTAAAACAATAGAAGAAGGAGGCAAAATTTGACAATTTTCTTAATAAAATGTTTGCAATGTAATATACGAGTATGCAGAAGCAAAACAGACGGAGGGACACTGAAGGGTGATTTTGTTGACACTCTCATACAGTCACATCAGCTTTGAGCATTAGTACGTATTCTTGATTGGTGAAACTGAAACTACCATATCCAACGTGTTCCAACCATATTTTGATTAAAAAGCATTTTAATGTTATATGTTACGAGAACAACATCTCAGCAGGAATCTTTTTTTTTTTTTAACCTAGGTGCACCTTTGTGTTCCTGTGTTTCACTTTGGATAGTGTACTTGAAATACCCAGGTAATATAGCTTTGTTTAGTGTGAGTTATTTTGAGTTTATAGGAGACTATTATCACTCACCATCTCCACCCCCTGAGGAAAGGCCGTTCCCTCCCAGTCCTTCTTGGGGAATCGTTGAATGATCTTTCCACATCCCTCCCCTGAACCTGCAGATAAAAAGACATGAAGATCTGTCAGTCAGTGCAGAGGGCAGCATCATGGCATGTTTTTTGATGAGAGAAATATCAGTAGTTAGTCAAAATTACTGTCACGATTTTAATATTTTCAAATATAATATCAATATATGTAATGGTATGGGAAATGTATTTAAAAATATGTAGCATTTTATTTACAATCAACAAACAAAGCATGTAAAGAAAAAAAACAAGACCTACAAGAACTGCATCAAACTGATGTTGACAATAAATAATGCACTGGTCAACTTACACTGTTTTCTCAAAGGCTTGCAATGTTGCTGACTTATATTTGTTTCAACAAACCAACTTCATCGTAAATGCCTAATAAATAGGAACTTTTACCCCAAAATGTGTCTTCTCAGGCAATTACTGTCAGACTGAATTAGTTCACCCACTTTAATGGTGGCGCGAGAAGGCCAATCATTTTCTTTTAGTAATAATGCTCTGACACGCGAAACCAAGTGGCACAAGGTGCAACGTCTTCATTCTTCACTGTTCAATCACGAAACCGAGCTGTGACCTGAACTAAAACTGCAACTTTGACACAATTCTGCACCTACAACTGTATCTTGGTACGACTTTGATTACTGCGATGTCTGTATCTTCCTTGTTGATGCACGCGCATCTGCATTTGTAAAACAGCCAATAGGAACGCCCTCTCTCTGAAAATGATCTGTGGTTGGCCAAAGTCTCCCGTCACGACTAGATTTTCTAAAGCCTGAAAACTGAGCCAAGCGGAGGTGCAGAAGTCTTTGCTCAATGCCGCCAAAAAAATACTGCCTTCCCCAGCTTTAAGTGTTGGTCATAGATATATGACACCACACAAAGGCGCACACACTTAGAGTATGTAGTTAGTGCTGAGAGATACAGCTGGATACTGATCTATAGCAGGTGTGGTGAACTTCACATTCAGCCACATTTGCGAGGTTGAGAGCTTTACTATTGAAACAACTCCCTCAAAAATTTCCCTAAGGGTCTTGCAAAACTCTGAAACCTAAATTGGATGTAATAATTCATGTCAACATGAGTGCAAACACAACACAATATGCATTTATGAGTTGATATGACCGCAACATTCTTATTTAGCAATCTGTAAAGCTAATAAATGGAAATTGTATCTAATTTAAGAAAAATGGCGCCCATTTAACATGCCAAAAAAAGCATTTTAAGGTCCGTTTCACAATATGCACTTTGTTATACTGCATTGTTTGACCCCATGACTTCATCTCAACGTTATTTTAAACTCTTTGTCACTCTTTGACAGTGAGGAACACACTTTCTATTTATCAGCCAAGGGAAAATGGTCTCCTATCAAGACAGTAAGAGACAGAAATTGAATACATGTGGCCCATTTCTTGGAATTAATATAACTAATACGGATGAATAGACATGTATGGGGATTTTCTTCATGCAATTAATAAAAGCCCAAATTCCCAATTCAAAGCATTCAGACTAAATACTGCCATTGTTGAAGAGTCACATATGCTGCAGATAGTGTCAGCTTTTTAGGTTCTCAGTCATCTTGTTTATATGAAACAACACACTTAACAATATTTGGAATTGACCACATGCAAAAAAAAGCCAAGCAGTTAGTGCCGAGCTAAAAAGCATTTGGGATTTACTCTTACTGAAAAAGTGAAAACCTAAGTTTTGGCGTAAGCATTGGCTAGCACTAAAACCATGTCAAATTGCTACGTTGGTCAGAGAAACAACTTTGGCTCAAAACTATAAAAACTTCCTCGACAAAAAAAGGCATACAGGGACACCGCTAGACTTGATATTGTAGATCCATGTTTCCACTGGAGAGACAGGAAGACCAGCGGCCCTTTGACAGTCATTAGACGCACATTAAGGTCCTTTGAGAGCGTTTGTGTGTGTGGGTGCCTGTGTTGTAGCTGGGCTAGCGGCTCTCCTACAGTACGAGAGGCTATCCGGGTGTGTATGTGTCTTTGGTAAGAGCCAGTACATAGTAATAGCCCAGCTGTTTACCGTGGTGGAAAAAAGTGGTGGTGTTAGATCCATTTTCCTATTCAGTGCATTTCAGCAGACCTATCTCAACGCAGGCAAATGCCATGGCTCAGCAAACTATTTAGGAGACTGCTTACGAAGCCCCTTTACTTCAACAACCAGGAGAAGGAATCATCATACTGACATGAGGTCCTCAGCGGCCGGCTGCAGCCCTCCTGTCCCAAGTGCCTTAAGCCTGCTGTCAACAACTCCTTGAAACTTAGACCTCTGTCAAAGAGAGCGACTAATTAATCACGATGAGGCACTTGGGCCTGAGTGGGGACGGGTCTTGGTTGGGGAGTGTATGTGTGTCTGAACAGAAAGGAGCTGGATGATGGTTATACTTTTGCCTTTTTTCACCTGTAGAGGCGAGCAGAGCGTGTCCAGACACTGCATGGAGACTGGTGCTAGTAGAGCACCAGTCTGTCTGACCGTTACGTGTCTTCAGGTCTTTACAGCTCCTCTAATTGAAATCACATGCTTTGAGTGCTCCAAGTTCAAATTTTCAACCACAGATGAAAATAAATGACAGAATTCCGCACATTCCACGAGGCTGCACTCTTGTATTAAAACAAGCCGTGCTTTCAAATACTACCCCCCTGATAACTATAAAGAACCCCAACAGGGAGGATAATAGAACCCAGGCCTGAAAAGGAACATGCTAATTTGAACATCCGCTAGCGAAATGCGCGGGGGGTTAAGTCCAAAATCAGGTTTATTTATCTATTTTTCGGCAGAGGCGAGTTAAACAAGAACAAAACCTGTCCAAGCCCACGGCACGCGTGTGCATGTTTAAGAGCGTGGCTCATTTCCAGCTCAATGCAGCACAACACGTGTGTGGCACAGCTGGACAATATGACCTGAAAAACTACCTTGTAATATTTTTCAGCTTTCTGATGAAATACAATATTTAAGTTTTTTTTCTTAAATGGCTTTAGGGATGTATTTATAAGGAATAATAACTATAGACTAACCAGCCTTTAATAAGTGCCATTACAGATGTGCACAGTCCAGTGCAAACATTGGGCCTCTTTTATGAAACCTCTGTATGCACAGACTTTATCTTAATTTGTGCGTACATGAAAATTATTGTGAGCTGATTCCTCAATGTTTTCTTATTACCACAATAAGGAGGTTTGTGGCAAGTTAAAGTCTATGAAACAGCTTATAAAACACAACCACTGGGAAATATCAGTTAGATATAAAATATTCCAACTGAATTAGTAGTTGTAAACACAAAGAGGTTTCCTAGAGGTTTGTTCTAGCATTAAAAAAAGGCTCAGAGATTTGCTTAATATGAGATTATGGCGTATGGCATAAAACAAGATGTTTTATACAAATCAGTCTGCCGTTATGATCCATAAAGTATTTGCTAAATTTTAAATTTAGAACAAAAATATAATATAAAATAGGCATCCAAAGTTTAACTTTCTCTTCCTTACAAACCCAACTGGGACATAAGCCATTCCTGCAAGTCAGCATGCACACACACACACACACACACACACACACACACACACACACAAATATCTTCAGCAACTTAAAAAGATTGAATGTCCCTAATAATTTATGACTGAGTTGCGTGATTTAGCATTGTCTAAACAACAAGTGAAAAACCACAGAGGAAAAGTTGTTAGTCTTTCCTGATTAGAGCAGATGTTTCTCCTCTTGGAAAAAAAACCCTCCATCCATCTTCCTGATTTATCTTACTGCTGTTACTGTCATTGATTAAATCAGCCAAATGGTTATTTTACCGCGTATGACAGGCCACCAGTGGACTCCTTGCGTCAGTTAACGTAACATTCACGTCAGCCTCTAACCTGATTTTGGCCCAGTCATGCACACAGGTGGACGGCCCTGCAACAACTTCATAAGTAACGCTCATTCACTTTCCTCCACAATCCACCCAAGAACAGAATTTATATTAAGCTATTTCAGTGATTAAGGGATCAAGGATGTCTCCACACCCACTGAATCTAGACATCTTACATCGAAATGACTTTAATGAAAATGTGGCTCCATCCCAGTAAAATCACCACAGATGCTGTCATGTAGTCAATAGTCACAGTGTATGGAGCAGCTCCATTTGTTTGAAGATTCCTATCATCACTCTGCTGTTTCGCTTGAGGACAGACCTGTTTCAAATTCACAAATTAAAACTGAGCTGTACAGTATTACAGAATTTACATCATGTAAATTCTATATCAGAGCAGATTTTTCCTTTAAGATCACTGTTGAAGCATAGAGAAGCCCAGTTTGGTCATCATCAGGAAACTAAACTGTTCTGTGTGGATGATATGCAAAGGAATAGGCTGCGGTGTTGTTTGCATGGCAAAAGGGTATTGAAGATTAGCAAACTGATGATGTCATAAATATCAAATTCAGGAAGATTTCCAGCCTGCAAAGACAGCTGCAGGACATGAAAAAAAAATATGTAAAAAGATGGACACTGCCTTCAGGTCATGCCCAGGTCAAAATGATGGGAGGAAAGAGAAGCTTCAGCCAGGAGAGAAGCTTCAAAAAATTTTAATACCACATACAGAGCATACAGTTTCTCCAGCCTCACCTTTGCTGACGTACATAAATATGCAGAATTGTTTTCCATAAAGAACAAATAAATTAGACACATTTTAAATCCCACAGACTTGTGGTTCTCAAGTGGGTTTCCATCAGGACCCAAAGTTGTCGTGATCAACTTTAACATCTTTAAATAAACTAATCAATCATGTTTTCCTGCACTTGCTCTTTCCCTCAGTTCAAGAAAAATAAAAGCAGTGCTGCTCACTAGTATCTATGCCACAGTCATCACTCAGTCAGTGCGGTTTGAACCCTTCTGCCTTCTTCTTGTGATCCCCAGTTGCAACTGTGCATATGTGGGCTAACAGTTCATCCAAAAAACGACTCTCCCCGTTCGAGCTTTCAGCAAACAATTATATGGCGCAATTCATTTTACAGCGCCTGGTTACATCTGTTGCTATACTTATAGTAAGCCTTTTCAGACTAGTCAGAACAATGAGTTAAACACATCCAGGCTGAGTTCATTTTACTTCAACACTGTTTCAGTTTTAAAGATATAGATATTGCAGTCGCACGGTTATTACAGATCATCAGATTAACAAATTTGAACAAATTTTATTTCCTCTTAAAATATTATGACTGAAAATGCTTCCTGACATGAACTTTAGCATAATTTGCATAACCACAGAAATCACAAAACTCTGACTGTACAACACTTTATCAACAGACTGAGAGTAGTGTAACAGTAGCCAGTTTGGAGTTTCCCTACAAATCAGTTTTAAACTCTGCAACAGAGAGGAAGGAACTCCTCCATTGTGGTCAGGATGCCTCTCACCACAAAGTCTGAATCCAAGCGAGGAGCTGCCAAATGCAGAGTTAAAACGAAAACAATCAATGGAGGAAGCAAATCCAAGATGTAAAATAGAAGCGAAACAATTCCACTTCTTACTCCCAGTAACAACATTAATGTGACACCTTTGCAAACCACAAGCAGCCTGTTGGTGCTGAAATAATACAAGGACTGACATTTACCATCAACGACTGTCTGAAGGACGTATGAGAGGGTTTTTTTCCTGACAAATCCCTATAGCCATCTCAGGGTCAAAGGTCAGATGTGAAAAAAGCAAAGGTTTATGTTTTTCAGCTGAAAACCTCCAGATAATTTAAATAACTTAATGGCCATGCAGAGCTTGTTATTATGCGATAATCAGCCTATTGCTGTACAGTTAAAGTTATGCATATGAAAACATAGCAAAGTGAATGCATCAGTTAATCACCAAAGTAGAACCAAGTAAACCATTACTCACAACTAAAGTAGTTTCACTTCACCACCATGATCACGTCTTTGCTCTTAAAATCATAAGATTTCATTCTGCTGTGATTTCAGAGTGCACACTGAAAATATTATATTAAATATACATATTAGAAGTGTGGATTCCTATGGTAATTTGTTATAATGTCCACTATGTGCAAGCAATAAATGCCAACACTACATAGAACAGAAACCATATACATTACTTGGTGAATGATGGATTGATAGAACATCTATTAATCTTGTTCCATAAGCACTGAGCAAACCACCATTTCAACCCGTGTTTATGTTACTGCTGATTAAACAAAACAGACTACACAACTTGACTTGACTTTAATAACAAATGATTTAGAAAACCAACCACAACACATGGCAGCACTTCAAGATCTGGCATCTACAACATGATATTAACATCTCCAGCTGTTGGAAGAGCCAGTCTCTAAAGTCAGTGTATCCACACAATATTTACTTTATGGCATTATTTAGCCAAATGTAGTACATACTAAGTTAACATATCACTTTAGCATAAACAAACAGCTGTCAAATATAATCTTGGACAGACTATCAGGAGTTAATGCTTTGTTAAACCTTGATTACGTGGCATATTTTTAGACCAAGGCTCAGAGAGTTTATAAATATAAAGGTTGATACAGGTTCCTGGCAACTTCCTAAACAACATTCTGAACTTTCTGGCTGATAAATCAAGTTTCAGTTATGAGACATGAGTCATATGAAGAAATTAAAAATCATACAACTTGTCATATTCTGGAGTTTCTGTTAGGAAAGTTAAGAACCCCATATTGCATGTCATTTCGCAATCAGAAAATGCTGCAAGAAAAAACACAATATTACACGCGGCCAGTAACATGCAGCTAAACTGTGCAGGCATTCCCTGAAATGAGGAGACCATCATCAAGCACAGAAGCCAGTCAAAGGCAGCAGATGTGTGATCGTTAGTCAAACAGTAATCGATGCTAATCAAAACAATCCGGTCAATGAAACTATGAACCCCAACTGGTGCAAACCAACACAAGCTTGAAAACCACTTAATAGCCTAGAATGAAAGGCAAGAAATGGTCTAATGACGGAGTTAAGCGTACAAGTTTAGGGAGACAACCATCAACACAAACCACAGAAACACCAACATACGCTATTCCCATAGCATTTCCAACAAGACGAAATAAGTAAGCAAAAATAGCAGACAAAAGCATGAATCTCTCAGAGTTTAAAATGCTGGTTTTGTTGTTTAAGAAAGGGGTGTTTTACTACCAAAGCACTTCCCATGTGGCTGTGCCAAGAGAGCCAGCACAAAAACAAACACTATTTGAGAAGTTGTAACAGAAAGTCAATTCATCAAAGTTTCAGAGGATAAAACCTAACATGGAGCCATTCTTGAAACTACTACTAAAATAATGCTTAAAAGGCATTTATGACTTCATGACTTCACATCATGTATAATTACTCCACGTCTAAAGCTTGCATACGTGCATCTCTACAGATACACATCTTATGACACATAGCAAGCCATATCAGTCAAAAGATATCTGCAGATGGAAGCACTTTGCTCTTTAACATTTGGAAGTATTTTGTTTTTTATTTTGCAGGATTGTGCTACGTTACATAAGCCTTTCCCCGAGTCCAGACCAGAAAATCCAGACCATTAAGTCACACTGAGTAGAGATTGGGTACTGTGTCTGTTTCCAAAAGCAGTTTGATTCAATAAAGAGTGATGATATCCATCCACTAAACTGTTTGAGAAAAGCAGCTGGGCAAATTCCTCTTCTTCACTTGGCAAACTACACTTTATCGTGAACAGCACGCCAGACCGTATATATATTAACTCTTGCCAATAAAGAGAAACGGCGTTCTACTGCAAAAGGAAAATACAGAATATAGAGCAGGTTCAACACAGACTGCATCCATCTAAAGCAGCGTTTCCACATTCCAACATTATTCATGAAAATAATTCCAAGGTTTGTGGCTCATGACATTGGCCCCCAGGGAAGCAGACTCTGGTCTGATTTCTAATGGAGGAATCTGCAGGTCATGTTCCCTTTTATCAAACTCACCACCACTGCATATTCATTTTCACATATCTGAAGCACTAAGATGACTAACAGCGTGCCTGCCAAAGATTTTAAGGTCAACAATGAACTATAGAATTTAGAAGTTGCCCTACTTTTTTTTTTTCCGTTTGTTTTAAATCACTTCAGTCTGCTGCACCAAGCACAATGATTTGACCATTAGTTATGTGCCTTTCAGTAATTTTTTTTTATTTTTTTTTAAATAGGTCACCTCACAATGAAAATATCACACGTGTTCTTGCTAGAGACACATACCCTGGGTTTAAATTCATTCTCAAGGGGCAAAAGTCTTTGGAAAGAAAGGAGCAATATAAGCAAGTCAATGAAACTAGGTCGTGCAATTGCAAGGTAATAATCCTAACTGGATTTAGTGAGGATCTTTACACAACAGCACTTTATACTTTTAAGTGACTATCTTTACTATACAGTATTGCAACTTCAAGCCCACTGAACAGTATCTGCCTGTATTCTACAGCTGCAACTATTTTGATTAATCGTTTCAGTCATTTTTCAAGCAAAAATGTCAAACATTTACTGGTTCCAGCTTCTAAAATGTGAGGATTTGCAGGTAAATGAAGCTACTTGAAGACATCACTTTGGGCTCTGGGAAATGTGATGAGCATTTTTCACAATTTTTTTGACAAACTAAATGATTAATCAGAAAATAATTAGTTGCAGCCCTACTGTATTCCTAACGCCACACCCCTTGTGTCACCACCACTAATACTGCACACTGTTATTTCTGACTGTTGCCAAACACCAGGTTTATCCTACTTTAAAAGCAATGCTTTCTGTTTTTTGCAAAGGTTATTATTTTACACTAACAATACTCCATTTCCAGTGTTAATTAAATTGTAAATGTATTAAAAGGTATAGATTGAGAATTTACAGGGACTGATTCAGTTTTTGCAGTGTAATTCTGATTCACTACAAATTGGAACCAAGCCTATTCCTCAACAGATTGCATGCTTGGCATTATTTCCAACTGATCCATCCATAGTAATCCAACAATGAGAAGTGGGTCAGGCCAGTGGAGCAAAAGCCAGCAGAGGCGGCTTGGTGGTGACCCACGTAGGGATCCCTGGTTTGAATTAACAAACACGGTGGACGGGAAAAATCTGTTGTCTAGACAACCCACTGCACATTAGTGTGTCCAGGCTGGCTTCTATGAGGCTACTTCACTGGGCAAAGGCATTGCTCTGAAGAGTTAGAGAAGTAAACAGTCATCATTTTATTTTCCTGTGTATTTCAAATCTAAAAGTCACTTTAAATTTTCCAGTTCTGAGAAAACCAATTATACTTACAAACAAGGGCATTTCTGCATGGCTCTAGCCCAAACCAAGAATTGATACGCTCCGTTACACTCAGGAAAACATAATAAAAGCAGACAAATACAATTCAGTAAGGAGTGGGGGGATCTGAGATGGCAGACTTTAATTGCTTACTCTCTCCACAATCAACTGCATCATCATCATCATCATTATCATCATCTGCGGCCAGCGGAGAAAAAACCCCCTCAACTCTTTAAAACGTCTTCTTGTGGTGAGACTGTCTGAATGTGAATCCATTCAGACTCTTCTGGTGACGCCAGGAACATTTTGTCCCTGGAGCAAAACAAAAAAATTAATTTGTCAGTTGGCGCTGGGATGCACAGAGCTGATGAAAGACACTGTTTACCTATTGTGCATAGCAAGCTATGGTGACTAAGAGGATTCAGCTGCTCTGGCCCCTCTTTGACACATGGCGCTGGATGGACGCTGCTGAAAGAGGCTAGGAACTTGAATTTGTTGGCAGATTAGCTGAATAGTTTTACTTCCTCCAGGCCGCTCACTGAGCAACAGTTCTTATAGGATCCTCATGAGTGGATGAGTGGCAATTAATCACAGAGGTTTTGAGCTATTAACAAAGTACCATTTAGGAACAATTTGAAATGTGAGAACATCTGTGTTTTCATCTATGCATCTATTAATGCTTAGATACCTGTGCAAAGTTGTTCCCTGTCTTGGATGAAAAGGATGTGAGGCTGGACGTGAGGCATAACATGTGAGTGGAAGCACTACAGAGCAACAGTGGAGAGGGAGAAGAGAGGATCTGGCTGAGCACAAGGACTGCCTTTCCTCGCAGGAAGCTGTAAAACGTTACGGCCATCGTGAAAAAGTTGAGCACTCTTCCGGCAAAAACAAATATAACACAACAAAGCATTGACAAATCGCGCAGCAGGCAGCGCGTTCAAATAGACCGCTAAACAGAGCATGCAGGACAGGCACGTAGCAAGACCACAGCTACCAACATTACGCAACAAAAACACAAAACATGGATGCAAAACACTGGCCATCAATACCAATCCTGATATGATCAAGGAGGGGCAAGATTTGAATGTATACGATCTTTTGAGAGCATTATTCAGTAAGTGTGTGTCCCATTAGCCGGCAGCGATACCAGCCACCGGGTCTGACAGGAGCACAACCAACAGGGACAGGATGTGGCAGATTTTGAATCCGTGAAAAGTTTCGATTGATCCAAGTCAAATATCGCAACCCGTCGTGTGTAAACATTCACTGGTGACTTGCCATCAGGCGTGTGCTTGATCTGTTAATACATGCCCGCCGGATGATATTTAGCATCTGGCCGGTTAATGAGGAGGAAAAAAATCGAAAGGGTTTCCAGTCTCGCCTGGTAGCCGTGTGGCTAACGTTAAGCTAAGCGCAAAGCTATCTGGCATCAACATCATCACACACTGACTGACGGCCTGGACACAAACCTCAGCTTCGCAGTTCAATCTGCGAGCCGCCCCGCCGCCAAACTTACCGGCTTTCTCCTGATCGTATCCCACGACAATAAAATAGTCAGCCAATCTAGCCATGTCTGCTGCTTTTCCCGAGATATACCAACACAATTCAGCATTTTTCCTTCTTCCAAAGCACAGCCATGTTTGACAGAAGGAGTGTCACTGCGCTTGCGTGCAGGAGCGGGAGACATCCATGGGCGTGGGCCCTTTAGTTTACAAACAGAGCACTGTGTCCCAACAGAGGCTCTTTTTGGCTCTAAAGCAAGGGTCCCCACCTTTTTTATATCAAGGACAGCCAAACATACAGCCACCACACCAGAACAATACTATATTTTACTGTAACTGCGGGAAATATACTGACCACAGTATCATGTTAGCACAACAGTGATTTCTGCCTGGTTAATGCAATACAAGGGAAGGATTTGCTGGAGACTCCCTGGGAGCTTTCCAACAACTCCTGGAGGTCTGAAACTCCAAATGTAAGAAATAAATATATGGAATAGCAACTTTGACAGAGTAATGTGGAACATTTACATCAGTGTTACATTCAGCAGATGACATTTCCATAAGGTTGAATAATAACACACTACCTCTATACCTGCTACTCTCTTTTTTCAGTATGATTTTTTATTTTTTTTTATTGCCAGGGACACGTCAGTAGGGGAAATATTTGCTACCCTGTGGGATACACACAAGTCCTCAACCACGAGTCAAGGCTGCCACCAGTACAACAGAACACTAGTTATATTAAAATACACTACAAAAACTCAGAAAGCCAAGATTTATTTTTCCTCTTAACATGACAGAACTGCTCCAATTGTAACATTAAAATGATTAGGGGTTATTCCGTGGACCCACATATTTGTGTTTAACCCAATTTCACTTAATGCTTCAATTTTCTGGTAAAGCGCTACAGAAGAAAAATCATTCTTGGTTTTAAAGTTGGTCTATTACGCCGAGGTGAGGGCACAGTGTGAGGGACAGGGCAACCTCGTGTGATGAAAATTGAATATTTATGAATACAGGAAAAGCTGTCACAGGTAATAGCACATGGAAATCAGCACTATAGCTAATGTGGGTGAGAGGAACACATAAACCATCGTTACTGTCAACAATAGCAGGAATACAGCAAACAATTTCCACTGCGTTTTCTCTAACTCTTCATCTCTCCTTCCAATGTCTCTCTAATTTATTGTTTTCTGTCTTTTCTTTGTCTCTCTCTCTCTCTCTATCCCACATACTGTTTTTGTTTGCTAGTTAAAGGAAGATGAAGACAGAGGTAGTCAAATAGTTGAACTCGAGCCAAACCATGAAGAAATACAGACCTGGTGTTTGCTAATAGTGTTTATCATTACGAATGATTAAGAATGATGGGAAAGTCATGGGACCAACACACATACCAGGTGACAAACATTTCCAGGTTCAACATAGCATTATAATAATTATGAATCATCTTTAAAATGTATGCCTTTGGGGTTGACACCCTCTTCTTCCTGGCACACATGCCATTAGTTGCTAAGGTTTCCTTCCACACATACCTGCTCAAAGGAGTATAAAGGTTGTGCATCCTACGACAACAACTTCATGGAGGACAAGCAACAGATTTCTATATAAGGAGCCAAAAAGCAACAGCAGAATTGTGTTGTCATGATTGCACAATCTCCTGTTATAAACTCTGGTAAGGGGATTACTTATCTGCCGAAGGCAATTATCATTACAAAGTGCTTACAAAACGTTTGCTGGTTTACAGCACATGTGTTTGACATTTATGTATTTTTTTTTATTTAAAATATGACACCATGTGTGGAATGATGTTGCATGAGATATAAATAAACTCAGGAAGGTTCTGTGTCAAGGACTAAAAGCAATATGATATGAATTATAGGATGCTGATATGCTAGAGTGGAATGTCAAGTATGCCTAAAATTATGTTTCAAGAACCCAAAGCCACGGTTTTCCCCCTTCATCGAAACTGAAACAAAAATCAAAACTAAAAGCACCCTACTCTATCAAACTAATTTACACCACAGCTCGTGGAAATTTCTACACTGGAATTTCTACGCTGATAAAAAAAAAAAGTTTTTCCCTGGTATTTATAGCATTTCAAAGATTGACGGTAAGGGAGTATGATTTCAATCTTTTTGTAATCATATTCTCAGTGTTTCTGAGGTGTATATTATCTCTTTATGACAATATGCTCATCTCAGATACAGACATAGATCTACACTAGCTGTGGTCAGATGGATGAAGGCTGTGATATACATAAGAAGTTGTTACCTCCCCAATGTGTTATTTCTCAAAGCATTTTCCCCTTAGGGGCTTATTATCCACATCTGCCTCATGAACCCCACTGACAAGGGTGCTGTTTTGAGCCTTTCAGAATAAACTGTTTTCAGTGCTCTGATTTAAATTGATCTGTCTTTCTGTGCCGTTTTTAACTTTAAACACATATGGACATAGTGTGGACGTGTAAGACGTCCTGCATGCAGGTTTAGAGTAACTCACTGTACTGGCCATCGCGTGAAGTCAAATAATGTGAGGGGGTGATATCCACTGAGACATACAGGCAGACTTGATGGCTCTCCCATTATCACCTAATAGACTCATGTGTATGCATTCCTAAGGTGAAAAGTAAAGTCATATTACTTATAATCTATAACAGCAACAAGTCAGCAGAATTATTTTTAAAAAAAGCCTTAGCCAATATTGTTTATACGTCATAGATTGTTGTTCAAGTTCATTTTCTGACTCCAAATTTATTTCTAGATAATTGTAAAATTCCATTTCCCCTTTTGCCAAATATCCAAACAAATTACATGATAAGTCCGGAGTCAAATTTTTGCCTTGTACAAACAAATACATTGAGTATATTGTGTTTACTATATTTAATCAGTCACTCAAGTCTTTTTCCACATCTCAAATTCATCATCCAGTGTACTGACAGCTGACATGCAACTTCACTGCGTCAGGGAGTGCCCCTGAAAAGCAGACTGTGGAAACATTCCTTAAATTTTATTTTATACAATTAGCCAGTTGGACTGAAAGGAACGTTAACAAAAACTATACCTAACAGACGTTAATGTTCAAATATAACAAGATGAATGCTGAAACCTTTTCTTTTGTGATTATTTGGATTTCTAATACCCCCTGTAGAAAGCATTTGACTTACATAGCTTATGACCATTGATTTATTGCCATTATATACACACACTGAAATAAAACAAACAGCATTTCATAAGAATGTTTTGTTGATGCGTTGTTCTACTACATGAGCAGCAGCACAGCAGTAATGCATTGGATGGGGTGGGGGAAAAGGATGAGAGACTGTGTGTGTCAGTCAATGAGCCCCTCCCACCTCCTGTATAAAGGCTCCCTGTCTGGTGTGTAGGAGCTATTAGCCGAGTGACACAGCTGCCTTACAGAGCCAGTGGCAATTTCAAGAAACCTGTGGAGTACTCTTTTATAGCTACAAGAAGAACTTTCTCATCCAACCGAATTAGTGGAGAATTACAGGTATGTGCACTTACTTTTACAGAAGATCTTGCTCTGATTTGCTCTGCTCCCAGCTGATGGCTTTATCCTTGCTTTTTTGAGGTCAGGGCAAGTGTAGAGCCAAGGACAGGTTATCGGTCTGGTTAAGTTAAGCTCACCTCCGAATGTGTGCATCTGTTAAGGAATTGCCTTCGAGGTGTAAAACATCCGACAGAGGCAGTCCATCATATAGTGTTCATTAGATGCAATTAATTGTGTGATGTTTTTTTCTATTATATCAGGTCACTGAGTTGAATAGCATTTTAGTTTTAGTTTGACTTTTGAGGTGAGCCTATTTTGGACCCCTCATTGGTAGACTGTCCTTCGCGTTATTGGCCAGGGGCCCAAAGCATGGTTGTAGGTTTACTTAACCGAGCAAAATCTGACCTTAGCTTAACATTTTAAATAAATGAATGATAAGTGCAAATAACTTGGCTTTTGGACTCTTGTGTAAGCAAGCACCAGTTGGCACTACATGCAGGATGATATACATGTAGTGAAACAGTACTTTATAGCATGAATAAATAACTAACAAATGTTTTCTTTACTCTCCACAGAAGTCAAAATGAAACTGATCTTCCAGTCCTTCCTCTATTGCTGTCTGCTGGCAACAATAGGACACTGTGTGGAACTTGAAGTGAATCCGGAGTTGAAAAAAAGGTGAGTTATCAATAATCAAAATGTTTTCATCTGATATCAGATGAGACAGTCTGTTTGCTGAATTATCTACCTAAGACTGATGGACTTTTTTTCCTCCTCTCCCAGGCTAAGCATATGGCTAGGGAGCAGACTGAGACGAGATCTTGACAGCATATCAATAGAGAAGAAAACAGAGTCTGACAACTTTGTCAGACCAGAAGATATCAGGGATACTTTGCTGCCACATTCCAGGTAAGACACTAACCATGCAATCCTGAAAATCTACAAACTGTCTCCATTTGGTCATCATATCCTTTTTTGCCATTTAAATGTATTTTGATTGTCATAGAAAAGGAATACAATATTTAACTCAGGACTGAACAGCATGGATTAATGTCTTCTTGTCTCTCCCTCTGTCCTCCAGCACTCACATCAATGTCCGAACCAAGAGGTCTAAAACCTCAGTCAACCAGTCAAGAAGGCAAGGTTGTTCGCTGGGCACCTGCACAGTGCACGACCTGGCACACCGCCTGCACCAGCTCAACAACAACTTAAGGGTCGGGACTGCCCCTGTTGAAAAGATCAGCCCGCAGGGATATGGCCGGAGGCGTCGATCTCTTCCAGCGCACAGAGTCACACTGAGGCTAGAGCAGGGCAGGCTGAGGCCCGTGTGGAGCATAACTGACTCACAAGTTCATAAGCTTGAGGCTCTCCTCAGACGGACATGAACAAGACTTTGCAAGAGGAGTTGGGAACAAAAGCGAGGGAGTTAGCGTCCTCTCTGCTCTGTTCTAAAATTCTCGAAATGCCTCAGACTCCTGCCAAGTAACTCCAGCACATTTTTTCCAGGCATGAGGACTGAGTCAGAGCAAGACTGGCTGCACTGAGTTTCTCTAAAGGCTGAGCCTTGCAGCTCAGCGATGTAGAGCGTGCAAGCAACTGCAGCTGGCTTACAGACACTGGATGGCACAGCGTGGAGCAAACTACAGGTGCTGCTCTCTGCTTGGCAGGGGGAAAGGAAGAGCGCTAATACCTGGCAAAGTGGACACATCCTCTGGCTTAAAGAGGGAACTTTCTTCTAACATTCTGGGACTTTACACATTTCTTCCTCAAGGCCAGGACTTTGATAAGTGCTATCCTATACGGATTATACCACAACGTTCCAAACTGTCAGTACTTTTCTGCACTTTTCCATTTGGACTTTAAGTCAAATGAATCATCAGGAAAAGACATCTTCATCACAATGCCAAACAGGAAGATAGGCTACAGAGCTCCGAAGCTCTCAGTTTATATCAAGTTTTGGACACTGTAAAAGGGAAATGCCTTATATTCTGTGAGATACGTGCCAGTCCACAATGGATTGAAATATACTTGAAATTGTTATTGTTTGTACAAAACCATGTGCAATCTATATTTGTTTTTATTGCAGGTATATGTATATATGGATTCCTTTATTTAAATATTATATAGAGGTTACATTAAAGTACTTATGCAGATAGAACTACTTTTGTACAGGAAGAAATATATATGGGCATTGTAGCTATTTGTCATTATTCTTTTGCAAACTGTGGTAATAGGATGTTTGATAGGTATATTATATATTTGTAAATGTGTTCTATTTTATTTGTGTCAAAGCAATAACATTGTTATTCAATAAACATTTTGCATACAAAATCTAGACCTTGTCCAGACCTCCTTTGCTCCTGGCTCTTGTAAATTGAATGTGGCATTCTATTGTCTGGGGTGTACTGTTACAGGAAGACACAGAGCACCTGGTCTCTGTTAAGTGATTACAGGGTCTCATTAGAGCCTCCCCTCCTCTCACTACATTCCCCTAGTTATGACGCCCCCCCATCCCCTCAAAAAAAAGGGCAGACAGGGTGCCAGGCGCATTCCTGCTTGGTTCAGCTCATATTTGTTGGCTCAGCCCACACCACAGAGCAGCCCTAAAGCCATCAGAGGAGGCTGGGGCTTTAGCTCCATCTGTATCCAATGGTAGATGGTTGGGACACCAGAAGGCCGATGCGGGGGGTTCCGGCCTAACATTCCTGCGAGAGCATCACAAAAACTGCTCCAACAAAGCACTGATCATGACCTTCACATTCAAGCAGACCCCCCCCGAGACTGAACAGCACTGAAAGGCTGCAGACATCTTTACTTGACACATTATCACCCCGTCTTTCACATTTCTGGGGAGTTCAGACCACTTAAGACATATTTATTACAGATTTCTCTTTTGGCTGTATTACTTTTCTCCTTTTATTCAGACCACTCCCACAATGCAAAAGGTACAATTGTCAACATGTGCACTTGCCACATTGGAAATGTAGTAGTAGAAAATATGAGGTAAACACCGCACAGGGTAAAGGACCAACTGAGGATAGTCCAGAGGGTGAGAACGTGGCGTCTTATCCTCTTTGCTTGTTCCCTTTTGCAGAAATTCAGAGCAATATGCACTTTTTCCACATATACAGATTTACTATAAAAGATCAAATCAGGACTTCACTGAATGGTATAAAGTCAGACTAACCAGATCCTTAGATTAAGATATTCATTTCCACGTTTGATATTCCCTGTTCTAATGAGCTTTTCCTGTAAACACTAACTGGATATTCACCCTGCTTTTATAAACAATTCTTAGTGAAATCATACAGGAAAATAAAGTTATAAATAAAGTGGTTTTTTAGAGCCTGCAGCACTCCATACCGATTAAAGGTGTGATCATTAGAAATTAGAAATATTGGCTGGAGACGGTTTCTGCTTTTGTTTTAATTCACCGGAAAAGCCAATTACAGCTGTTCAAAACTTTGTTGTATGATTGTGAACAGGCTATATAAAAACAGAGTGACAGGCCAAAACTGTAATTGTCTGTTCTCTATTGCCATCTAGTGAGATTGGATGGGTAAAACTACAAGATTTGGGTTTTTGGTTGTTCTTGGTATGATTTTTTCAAGTATATATATGGTTAAATTAAATCTGCACAATGCACAGTAGCTACCACATGTCAATAACACAAGACCTGCTCCACAAATGACTGAATGGCATGAGGCCTTTAACAAATATTGTAAAGAAACATAGTGAATATGCCATCTAGTGGCAGATTATATTATATGTGTTTCTATATTCTGAATGGGAATTTAGTTTCTACACGAAACCCTTATGGTAAAAAAAAATCACGTACAGTGTTTCTCATCACAGTTAAAGCTTTCTAAGAACAGACTGAATGAATCTAGATCACTCAGTGCACTCAGTGTGTCATTCCTTCAGTAAGCCAATCAGCTGGTGACGCCACTCACTGATGTGACGATAGCATCAACAAACTGATCAGTGTAGGTCAACTGGTTAAAAACTTTCCAGGACTTACTGTATAGTAAACTCCAAGTCTTATATTTTTTCCACTGCTGTGTGCTATTGACAGTAGCTCCAACATTTTAACGCTATTATACTGTATATATTGTATGTAATATATTGCATATATTGTAATAAATATTGCCAAAATGCAACTGAGTGAAAAAGGACCGCTTGGAGCTGCTGGAGGGAGGAGAGGAGAGGAGAGGAGAGGGCAGACGAATAATCAGTCTGACAATACTGCTGTCAGGCCCTGTGCATCCCTTAAGAGTCAGGCGGTTCGATCCCTGGCTCCTCCTGTCCACATGTCGAAGTGTCCTCGGGCAAGACACTGAACCCTACGTACCTGAGGCCAGCACCTTGCATGGCAGATCCGTCGCCATTGGTGTGTGAGTGTGTGTGTAAACGGGTGAACCAATCTGTAAAGCGCTTAGGGAACCCTTAAGGTTGAAAAGCTCTATATGAGTGAAGTCCATCTAAAGCCAACTCTAAAAGTACCCTGATAACCTCAGTCGAGAGGATTAGCCTCATAATCTCAAACACTGTCAGGCTAAGTCAGGGACTATGGGCCCCCTGCTGCTTATGGCCACAGCAGTAAATCTGGGTCCTCTTCTAAGGCTGTGTGAGGAGTTCACCCATACTGTACTGCAGGACTGCTTATTCTGCTCTGCAAAGGTATCAGAGAAAGTGCTTTGATCTGGCTGTGAGACTCCAGAGTTTGATGTCACCAGAGGTACAGGCAGCTTGACATTTTAGTTTCTTTGCAACATACACAGAACACATGCAATAACAAGGACACTTACTCTTGCCATGACGTACACTGAAGAGGTTAAGTCTGGATGAACATTAACCATGGCCCTATGGCCTGTGGCCACAAAAAGGTAGTTTGTGGCCACCAAATACTCCATGTAGTGCTTGACAATATTAGCATCTATTCCTGGTGAATGTACTGTAGCTGTCTTTATCTTAGCTGAGGAACTGTAAGACACATAAGTGAGACCAGGGTTTTTAAGCTTTGAAACAAATTCGTCTACCTAGTGATAGTTATACCTAGTTATATTATTTGTACATTTATTATCTAATCAAAAGGGCACCCTTACATTGCTGTTATTGCTTCCTAGTCTGCTCATGTCACGCCTCGGCAAAATGTCCTGCAAATGCACAAAACATCCACAAGGAGGACATGATTAGTCTCTAAGAAAGAAGAGAGAAAACAGAGAAAAACACTGATATTTTACATATTGACACATTTTAAACATAACTCCGACTATATCCATTAGCACTGCCTGAAAAAGTAGCGTCCATTATGGCTGACTTCCTGCATTTGCACAGCTGATGTCCTTGTACTATAAGCTGCAGCACTGAAAGAGTTAAGGATGGAGTGATGTGCACTGCAGGGTGGTGGATATCATATACTCATGCCACAACAAGAGCACAGCATGACTTAGATGTTTCTCTGAAGGAACTTGCGCACTTCAGAAACAGCAGAGCCTGAGGAGGTGAGTGGACCTATTTGGCATATTAGTAATCTAATACCAGTGATGACCACTGATAATTGACAATGGGAGGCAAGCATCACTTTAAGCATCTTTCTATGTCTTCAAATCAGCATTCAAAAAATGATTGGTTTATAGTTATATTCTGTATAGTTGTGTTATACTGTATGTGAGACGTAACTGATTTATGTGTATCCATATCTAAACACATTTATCGGTGCAAAAAAAAAAACACAGCTAGACTTACTGGGAATGTATCTGACAGCTGTAAGGGAGGCTGTTTTGCACTCATGGGTGAGTGCATTTCCTTTGCTTTTATCTTTACTCTTCTCCAGGCCCTGGCCACTGGGAGAGGTGAGAAGACTCTTTTAAAGCAGCAGTCAAGTCCTTGCTTGGGAAAGAGTGAGCTTCTTTACTTTCCCCCTCTCATCATTATCTCTACGTTACGTTAAATGGCTTTCTCTTGTGTTGTTGACCACTCTCTCAGATATGACTTTGACAAAGAGCCAACTTGGGGGCTCAGCCAATAACAGCAGTGTGAGGTGTCTGAGAAAAGACGGCAGAATATAGTGAGCTGGGTCTGAGATAGGACTGTGAGTGGTTGAGTAATGGCCACAGGAAGCCTCCTATGGGATTTACAGTGAAGATGATATATGGTCAACTCCACATTCACAGTGCATTTGAGCAGACTCACAAACACGAGGGCGCACACTCCCACATTAGTGAGCACCATTAAGATACTCCCAACATTAGTGTCTAGTAATCCTTTCTGCAGAGCTACGCCATAACCCTATTTCTCAGCCACCTGATCTGATGTTTCCTAAACCAGACACTTGCCAGATCAATAAGAGAAAGGCTCCTATGATGCTGAATAAAATACTTTATCTCTCGTGTTATTGGGGTGCTGAGATGGGGAGTCCTCGATATAGACGGAAAAGGCATTTTCATCATTTAGGGATTGATTGATCACCCTGCAGTGGGGTGGGAATCAGCAGGCAAATATCATATTACAAATAGTGAGTCAATATCATTATTTTTTTAAGGATCCATCCCGTGTGTGTGAAAAGTGCAATAGTCTAAAGGAAATAAACATTGATGTCTGTTTATAGCCACATGTGTTCCAAAAGATAAAAACAATGAATGAGTTATACCTCTCTGGGGAATTCAAGCATGCAGAGATGCGGCACATGCAGTATCTGTTGACTCTCTCATATTGTTGTTGTACTTCGAGGAACCTGACCATCTGTACATCATAAGCAGATATGAAAAAAATGCCTGGTTGTTGAGCAGAATTGTTAAAGCTCTGCAAATGCTATAATACATTTTCATGAATTCATAATCAACAAAATCACTGATTCAGGGAAAAGTCTGCACTATGAAATTTGTCACAGCTCGTGATTTTGTCTATCCATCTTCCACTGCTTATCTGGGTGTGGTGAGAGCAGGCTAAGCCAGGCCATTATTTATTATGCTGGTTAAACAGTACCACAATCATACAGTATAAAGATTATTTTACCACACTGACTGCTGGAGGAGTGTTCTCACCATTGCCATTAAGGATCAGTCTGGTCACTTGGTTATAAATAGCAGTGACAGCGCAAGTATAGACATATAAATATTATGCATTATGCAGGTCTGCATCATATACAGATAACAAATGGGACATTCTGTATGGTCAGTTGTCTTTGCCATCACACAAATCTGAGCGGTAATCTGAGTGGTAATCTAATCTAATGCCTTCTGAGGTCAATTATTTGTTTTTAGAGTGACTTTTTCGAGGACACCACAGTAGGGGTATGTATTTTCAGAAGTGCAGGGACTAAACCAAGGTCAGAACCGAGATTAAAAACAGTGCTAATAAGTAAGAGAACTGTGATAAATGGGCAGACACTTGGATTGTTCTCAGACTGCCTGCCCGACTGACTTAAGAAAATGATCAGAGCAACTTGTGACTTACTGACTTAAAAGGACAACTGTGACTACCTGGTTGTGATGCCTCTTTGCCACATAAGTAGTGAGGAGTGTCTCCTCCTCACTCCCTCTGTATGTAAGTGCAAGAGTGAGCGACAAAGTTCTTGTGTGTTTGTGTCTGAGTGCGTGTGTGTCTGAAAGAGGCAGGAAGAGAGAGAGATAAATAGAGCAGCAGGCTCTGTCTACTCTAAGGCCCTCTCTTTGTTGACAGCCAGTTTTGACATATTCTCAGGATTAGTAGCTCTGTCAACATGATGCCACTGGCTCCTTAAAATAGAGAGAGATGGGCAGTCAGGAAAACAAAACTGTGTGTCGTGTGCCACCATAGACTCATAGATTGACTGAGTCTGACCCAGATAGATGCAGACAGAGTCCAACTTGAGATGACAACACCACCAGATATGGCTATGACTGGCACTGAAGGTAAGCACAGAACTGATGAAAGGCATACAAGATAACAGGCAAAATGGCTATGAAGTCAAGTTCCAGTATAGGCTATTCTCTGCCTCACTGCACATCTGCTATATTTTGAGGTACTTGGTCAACAGAAAGGAGTCTGAGGCTAAGTTGGTCAGCAGCAAAATTAGACAGCATTTGTGGGGGAGATGAATCCCCCCCTGGGTGTTGTCTCTCTCTGACTCTATGAACTATTGATGCAAATAAATAAATAAAGACAAAATTACATTAAAATGTTTTAATAAAGACAATTACAAGTGCCAAAAAATGTAAACTACTGTATACTAAGACCTTTTTGTCATCGTTTATTAACACTGCTTTTTAACAGGTTCACTAAAAAGGTTAAACAGTCTTTGTAGTATTATGACGTTTAAATAAACTTTTTCCCCAGCCATGTCACGTTCTTGACCCTGGTTGTCATGGTAACAGTAAAGTACTGTTGAAAGTCAAGGAAAACAGAAGTTTAGACCGAGTTAGGCCAAATGCTAAATACAGTCTATGCTCACAAATTAAGATTTTGCACACACCTAATGTAATGTAAAACAGCTGCAAGAGCTACTGAAATGGACCTACCATCAGCAGCACATCAGCAGGAGGAGTAACTAAAGTAATACGTGCTCGTTGGAAAGTACATGCTACTAGGAGGTCAGTAGGCCTACATGTTATCTAGCGGCAATACAATTCTCATTTTAGCGTTTAGGGTATGTTAGCGTCGCATAGATTGTGCCTAGCTACAGCTAATACGTTGGAATAAAACTAACTTTCCTAACACCAAAACGTTGTAGTTAACCGTTAGGCTAACTTAGGCTAACGTTAGCGCGGACTAAGAATGTGTGATTAGGTTATATCATAATGGTCCAGTTCATTTTTTTTTTCTGCAAAAGTTGTTTTTTTTTGGTTTTTTTTAAAAGATTTCAGTTAAATTTGGTGAAAAAAAGGAATACGTTATTACTGTTTCGGGGACATGTTTTTGTTTGTTTTTTTTTTTGTTTTTTTTCAGGAATCTTTAGGTGATTAGCTACTTCCTGTTCTCAAATGTCATGGGTGTGTGTGTGTGCGCGCGTGCGTGCACCTGGCTGTGTGAAAACGTGAGAAAAGAAAAGTATTTGTTTCACAGAAATTATTTCGGGGTGTATGAGAGGACTATTAATAATTCATAAAGCCATCGTCTCCAGATCAATACAGCTTTATGAGCCTATCCATTTTCACAGTGTGCAAGTGGTGCCATAAAGCTCCACAGCAGCGGTGATGCACACAGCTGTTCTCGGGATAGTGTTGTGTGTCCGGAATGATAAGCTTCCTGGAAGCACCCTGGCAGAGTGGAAAATTGGCTTATATGACACTATGCAACATGCCCTTTCTCTGTTGTTGCTTCAGCTTTCCAGTAACCAGAACTGTATCACTAAGGATATCAACAAAGATATCAGTTCACCCAGGTTATCTCCTGCTGCTGTACAGTGCGCACGTTGAATGACTGTCAACAGATGGTGTGTATCCAGGATTACATATTGTAGAAAAAATAAGCTATACTGTTGCTAAGGGCTAAAAGAGAATTGCTGCCATCGTATTTATTAAGGCAGGGAAGTTACTGCCACTATAAAGTAACATATCAACAATAGCTAAGGAGGATTTGCATTCCTACAAAGGTGTCATGAATCTGGAGAATTTAATGGAACTATCTGACACAAGTTATTTTCAAAATGTCATTGTACCGGTGCACAATTCAAAATGCTTTCAATTTAAGTATGATGCTAATCCCGTGAATATTCCACAGGACTAGCTAGTGTTTCCATTACAGTATCCCGTTGCAGTCATTTGCTGATAACAATAAACTCTATTATTATAGCACCTTTCAAAATAGTAGTGACTTGTTGCTTTACATAGAGACGACACTTCTTAAACAGATAGCAAAGAATAAGAAAGTAAAGACAGAAAACAGGAACACAGGATAACAGAAAAAGATAATTATGGACAACGCCAACAAAGCTAGGTAATGTAATAAAGATAATAAATGTTAATAGTGACTACGAAATGACTACATTACATTAACAACCTGAAAACCTTGTGTGCTGGTTTATTTGTGGCACCACAAGAGGTGATTTCTTTTAGTGTTTCAAAAGTATCCTGCAGGACATGAACAACTTCAGCAACTGAATGTAATTTGAGCCAACAAGAACACTTCACACAGCACAGAGCTATCCAGGTGGTGATGCTGTGCAGCAGTTAGTTCTTGAATGTCCTGTACCCAAACCCTTATACAGGTAGATTTGCTTGTTTACACAACAGCGCAAACAAAGCAAAGTCAAATTCTGACAAGGAGGGCAGGTCCTCTTTGCATCCTATGACTGCATGTCACTGTCACCTGTCATTTTACTGTAGCTTCTACCTTCTTGCAGACATGCCTCGTCAATTCCCGAAGGTAACTCTGAGTGAGGCAGAGGAGGAGACACAACTGCTAGCAGAGAAAGTATATGCATCAGCACTAAAGGAAGAAGACAACAAGGATGCCTTATCAATGTTCACCGTGCCTGAGGACTGCCCTATTGGCCTTCAGCAAGCAAAGGAACATGAACTGCTTAAGGAGCTGGCAGAGCAACAGTCAGAGGAGAGTACCAAGAGGTAGGCCCTGCTATTGGTCTGGCACCAAATCACAGATGATGCTGTCATCAGTCAGATCAATGTCACAAATTATCCTAAGACAAATTAAAAACAATTGTATCATGACTTGGGGGAACTTTGGGGGGAATTTTGCAGGAAGAAAAGCTTGAAGATGATTCGTTCCCAGTCAATGTCCCTGCAGATCCCGGTGAATACAGACTGGATGCGGTCAGTGACAGTTACGCCATTCCTGTCTCCCAGCTCCACCTGCTCATCAGTGCCAGAAAACTGCCCTGATTACCAGAGGGTCACTATTAGCGGTGATTACTGTGCTGGAGTAAGTACTATAAACAGGAGCATTAAGTGTGCAACACAGTTACAGAAATCAATGCTTTTGCAGCTTTACATATTGTATATTTACTAACTGCTCTCATCTGATTATTTTCATGTTCACAGTGATGAAAACATGGCATATTTGTATAATTATTATGGCTTTGATAAGACAACACTTAAGGTTAATTTATGTCATGTCCATTCCCCTTTCAGATCACAGTGGATGACTATGAACAGGCAGCCAAAAGTCTGTTTAAGGCTCTGCTTATTCATGAAAAATACTCAAAGCTAGCCTATCATAGATTCTGCAGAACCACGGCCCAGTTCCTCCGCACTGCTGAGAACAAGAGATGGAGGGAAGAAGATGAGGTTCTACCAGGTTTGAAGTGTATATGCTTTATGGTATTTGAAAAGCTACACTTACTGATGTTTTATTCTGGTTCATGTGACAGTAACAGAACAATGTTGTGGATTCCAGATATGTGCCCGCATCCAACAGATGGGGAAGACCCCTACAGCATGGAGAACATCCCTGAGAATCTAAACTATGAACTGAAGATGAAGGATGGGATAGTGTATGTATATGACAATGCCGCGGCTCTGAGAGAAAATCAACCCCACGACCTTCCTTACCCAGACTTGGAGACCTTTGCCATAGACCTCAGTCATGTGCTGGCAATGATTGCAGATGGACCCACGTAAGTTGCCGAAACAAAAAGACGCTACGGCTGGTTGAATAAACAGTCCTGGTCGTAAAACTGGTTGTTGCCACCTATGCGGTACTTCATTACACATACTAAACTGAGGTCCACTCTAATTCCCAGGAAGACCTACTGCCACAGACGATTAAATTTCTTGAGTTCAAAGTTCTACCTTCATGAGATGCTCAATGAGATGGCTGAGCTAAAGGAACTGAAACGTGTGCCTCACAGAGATTTCTACAATGTTCGAAAGGTTAGATTTCTATCTACAAGAGTTAAAGAGTGTATAATCCAATATTGTATCCCAAAGACTGCTTCTGTGAAAACATCTCACTACATTCTGTCACTTCTTTCTTGAGTTTAACTATTTAAAAAAAAAAAAAAAAAGGTAAGAAAAGCCATGTGTGTGTTTTTAAACACTCCATTTGTCCAGTAGACTCAACATAGACATTCTTTCTTTCTCTCAGGTAGACACGCATATTCATGCAGCTGCCTGTATGTCTCAGAAACACCTGCTGACCTTCATCCAGGAAACATATAAGACTGACGCTGACCGCGTGGTGTCGGAAAAGGCTGGACAAAAGATGACTCTCCAGCAGGTTTTCCACAACCTCAATAAGGACCCCTATGACCTTACCGTGGACTCTCTGGATGTACATGCTGTAAGAAAAGTAGAAAGTGCCACCATGTTTCAGAATTATGTTTTCATAAAATGCACTTTTGTGTTAATTTTGAAATATGTTGAAATGGGGAGCAAAATGAATACGTTTCTCAATTTTGTCAGAATGTGGCTACAAACAGTTTATGTTCCTGTCAAGGCAAAAATAGATGGGAATTTCATGTCAAAGATCTCTCTGCTACTTACAATTCCTTCACTCTCTATGCCTCTAATTTGTGTCACTTAATGTCACTGCCAGTTCAGGTAAATACCTTGTATCAGCATTTTTTTCATGACTGACCATTATGCTTTGTAATTCATAAACTTTACAGGGGAGACACACCTTCCACCGATTTGATAAGTTCAATTCGAAGTATAACCCAGTGGGAGCCAGTGAACTTCGAGAAATCTTCCTGAAAACAGACAACCTCATTAAAGGAGAGTATTTTGCTCGCATCATAAAGGTATAATATCACGTAATCATACATTTGAAGTCAGAACTGATGAGAGACAGTTTAGCACACTCTACTTCTCACTGTCAATAGGAAGTGGCCCATGACCTGGAGGAGAGCAAGTACCAGCATGCAGAGCCACGCCTTTCCATCTACGGACGCTCTCCAGGGGAGTGGGACAGCCTGTCCAAGTGGTTTATTCAGCACAAAGTACACTCTCCAAACATGAGGTGGATCATTCAAGTGCCCAGAATATAGTGAGTGTTAAAAAGAAATCAAGCTCCTACTTTAAAAGACCTTCTTAAAATATGAAATCTCCTAACATTTCCTAAAAATGTTTGACAACGTTGTTATGTGTTTCAGTGATATTTTCAAGTCGAAGAAGCTGGTATCTAATTTTGCCAAGATGCTGGAGAACATATTCCTTCCTCTATTTGAAGCCACTGTTAACCCACAGAAGCACAAAGAACTTCATGTTTTCCTCAAATATGTAAGATGTATTTTCTAGGGTTCATCATACCAAAACCGTTTTTTGTTTTTTTTTATAAATTGTGTGGATGAACTTGTAATGTATGCCTTTTAAATTATTAACTTGAGTTAAAAAAAATAGTGATTAATTTGCTCAAGTTTCTAACATATACCTATTATTACCTATTGCTATTAATTCTTGTACTTTGCTTGACCCCCCCCCCCCATTTTGCATATATGCAGTATATAAACACTTAATAAATGGTTTATAAACACACTATGATGTAGTTGTAAGCAGATATAAGCTGTTGTACTTGTCAACAACTGTGAATCCATAAGTGGAGGCTGGTATATAAACAGATAATGAATGACAATATAGTAAAACAGGTGTAGTAAATTAAATATGTCTGACAATACTCTACATTAATAAACACTTATATCTGCTTACAACTATATTATAGTGTGTTATAAACCATTTATAAATGCTAAACAGGGGGTTAAAGTAAAGTGTTACCTTGTGGAAATGAATTTAGTAATTTGATTTACCCTTGATACCTGCCAGGCTTCATAAAACTATCCCATTAGTAAATTAGTACTTTTCTTTTTTTGTGTGTGCAGGTGTCAGGCTTTGACAGCGTGGACGATGAGTCCAAACACAGCGATCACATGTTCTCCTTCAGGAGCCCAAAGCCAGAACAGTGGACTGCAGATGACAACCCTCCCTACAGCTACTACATCTTCCACATGTATGCAAACATCATGGTCCTCAACAACCTCAGAAAGTAAGCGCTAATGCCTTCTTCCTTCTTCAGAACACACACATCTTCATTAAAGGGGAGTGCTTTGTTGTGAGATTGATGGAGGAAAATGTTTGACTTTACAACCCAGGACCTGACCTGGTACTGTAGGTCTAGCACTCAGTGGACCGTTTACTTTGTAGAGCTCTTAGGGAAGAAGTGATTAATTAATCATATGAGAGTAAGAACCTACTACTGAACACTCGTAGCTGATGAGAGTAACATCTCAATATGCAGTACATCTGATATCTATAAATACTCTCTGTATCAGTGATGACCAGAATAAGATACCGTCACTCCATGATTTCCTCGTATATAGATTGACTGGTTTATTGTGTCCTCTATAGAGAGCATGGACTGAGCACCTTCCAGTTCCGTCCCCATTGTGGAGAAGCTGGATCAATCACTCATTTGGTCTCTGCCTTTCTCACGTCTGACAACATCTCACATGGACTCAACTTGAAGAAGGTACTTAAGATTTGTTGACAGGGTAATTTTTTAACCTATTACAGTGATAAAAGTTCAGATGCTGACTTTAGAATTTATAAGGATCAAAGAGTAATTCCTCACAGATCAGGGAGGGGATAATGTGGTGCTGCTGCTGTGTGGGCTCACCCCCAGCCAAAGATCAATAATATGACTGGGTTTTCAATTATCCTCTATGCTTTTTGTCCCGGTTCAAAATGTATTATAGTAGACCGAAATAGCGACCACAATGTGAAAACAAAGAGTATTTGCTTCGATCACTCTTAACTTTACGCCAAAAGGCCATACGCTGAAATGAACTGAATCTTCCTTCTGACTGTTTTGAGGTCTTTGTTATTTTGAGACCACATTTTTTCAGCTTTTGTATCCAAATGTCCCTCATATTTCTTGCTATTAGTTCTGTGGTTCATCACAGAACAGCTGAAAATGTGAGAACTGCAGGTGAGAGAGAGGGAATTGTAAGTTTTGAATTTCCAGTGGACGGACAGTATGTTCCCAAAACAGAGGCCAGAAAGTCCTGAAGAAAGAAAATTAGATGGCAATGACTCAGTGCTATTGATCTACAACCCAAACTGCACAGATATACTGTACAGTATTTTAGTCATTTTGTTCAATGACATAGCAAGACTTATTTTCTTATTGCAATAATCCAGCTGAATCCCACTGTATCCAAGTCTGGAAAATGTACTAATATTAGATCAGATTGTGTTCATTATGGGGAACCTGAAACAACATTTAATGTTTTAGATTAAACAATACAGTACTTGCGAGTCCTTGTGCAGCCAGTAGGAGCTGCAAAATGAACACACCTCACCACTGCACTACTGAAAGATACAACTAGCATACAGTATGTATAGCATGTAAACAGCTGAAAAGAACTTTAAAGAAGACATGATGGTTCTTCAATCAGCAGAAAGCTTTTAACATGTACATCAAACAGTAGCAGAGCACTGTACGTGTGTACCGTATGTGTTTATTCCCTCAGAGCCCTGTGCTGCAGTACCTGTACTACCTGGCCCAGGTGCCAATTGCAATGTCTCCACTCAGCAACAACAGCCTGTTCCTGGAATACTCCAAAAACCCTCTCCGAGAGTTCCTGCACAAGGGCCTGTGTGTGTCCCTGTCCACAGATGACCCCATGCAGTTCCACTACACCAAGGTACACAGAAACAAATATACATGAAATATAGTGTTTCTAGGCTGCACTGTATGTCAGAATCTTAGTATTAAACATACTGTTGCAGTGTGCTTTAGATGTATTTAGTTATGCAGTGTAAACTGTTCCTATCTACTGTTTGTGTGTCATGATTCTAGGAACCACTGATGGAAGAGTACGCTATAGCAGCTCAGCTGTGGAAGCTCAGCACCTGTGATGTGTGTGAAATAGCCAGGAACAGTGTGCTGCAAAGTGGACTGTCGCACCAGGTACGCTGACACGTTCGCTCCTCCTTTTTCCATTTTCTCTGCCATACACCAGGCATGGCCAAATATTCATGAACAATTTGTCTCCTAACAATTAATTTTATTGTTTGTTTACAGGATAAGAAACACTTCTTAGGAGCGAACTATCTGAAAGATGGACCTGAAGGGAACGATATCCGTCGGACCAACGTCGCCCAGATCCGCATGGCCTACAGACACGAGACACTGTGCAATGAACTTAGCTTCATAGTCGACGCAGTTAAGTCTGAAGCTATGAATTCCCAGTACGATTAAAATGGACCTCGCTTTAGACAGAATCCAAGCATACAGAACTCTCAGTAATCACATTTACCTTTATTTTTAAAAGTGCCAGGGAGTGACTGATGATTCAATGAAAAATAAAATATCCTGTCAATTATAAAGCAGTGCTAAGCTGATCACAAGTTGATAAAGTGAAAACGCATGCCTTGGATGACTGGATGACTGATGGCACTTTGGCTCTGAAAGGTTTAGACAGAAGCTGTGGAGGGACAGACGTGTGAAGCAGATTCCCATGCTTGTGATTACACAAACCCACTATGTATAAACATTTGTACCTTGCACTCCATTTTGTGATGGGGGTATGTAATAAACTTGAAGTTTTTCAGTTACTGTATACACTGTACATCATGCACATCATCACGAACACTTATGGTCGAAAAGCTTTACACAATGTTAGTTCAGAAAACTCTGCTTAGAGACATTTAGTCTGTCCCAGCCTTAAATATCTTGTTTTAAAGGGGTTTCAGTCCGTTTTTGGTAAAATATTGATATATTGAGAGATTTGGGGGATACCCAAGTTCATAATGACATATGCCTTTTTAAAAAGTACTTAAAATTGTAGAAATGTTGCATTTACATGTATGTTCATTGTCTGAAGCAGCAAACTATGTTAAACGAATAAAAAGTCTTCACAATGATTGTATTGCAAACATTGCCATCTAGTGGCTAAACTGAACCATTTAACAACATCAGATGACTGAAAATACTAACCGACACATAAAATATACAAAAATAAATGCACTTTATAGCCATTCTGTTACATTACTTTCACACAAAACAAAGGCACAACAAGGGACTCATCTTTGTCCTTAAAAATAACATTAATCAGCAGTTGTCCATGGAGTGCTTCTTAAAAATATTTCATCAGAAAAATGTTTAACTTGCATTGTCACCCACTTCTATCTTCTCATCTTCCTGAGCAGCTTCCTTGGTTTCCTTTATATTCTTCAAACACGCCCACTCTTCTGTCTGGATGTACTGTTGCTGCTGCTTCATGTCAGAGCTCAGAACGCGGCTCCTTCTCCTTTTCACAGAGAGAAAGAAACAAATCATACTATGCACTTAATGCATATGTATGCACTAGTAACAATAACAAAAGGAGAAACATGATTTAACATGAAGTACCTGGAATTTTACATGAAATGTATCGGTTTTTCCCACCGTTTTTAGGCCTCAGTATTATATATAGTATTTTCATATGGAAAACCACTTACATTTTTATGTATGCAAGGATGATTATTGCAATAAGGAGAAGGGCACAAGTTGAAGTGATGATTATAGCCTTTGCTGGAACAATAGAACATGAAAGAGAAAAAAGTCAAACAAAAATCACATCCAAACATTCATGATAAAAGATCTTCACTTGTATTTTGTAGTTTGTACTTGTACTGTATTTTTCTGTACAGTAAGAATTTATATTTGCACAGCATTAATTCTGTTGTGAACAAAACTCTCATACCTCCAGCAGAGCCCTGAGTGCTGCCGAAAAACTGGGCTGGCTCTGCCTCGCTGTCTATTGTTTTAAGAGTTGAGGAGGAAGAAGGAAGAAAGGAGGAGGAAGACGTAGAGTGCATGGTCTGGGTGGAGTCTGCTGCCTTAGAAGGAGACTGAGTTCGCCCCGAGTTATCCCTGCTGCTCAAAGGGCTATCAGTTGTTGACTTCAATTGTGTCGCCGCATCTGTTTACAGACATAAGAGATTATATAAGTGTTATATAAAGTGCATGCCATTTGATAAATGTATGTTTGTGTCGTTCACATTATTTTGAATTTGTATCTGCCTCCCATTGCAACTATGTACTGATAAATAAACATTTTTTATATAGCACCTTTCAAACAAATCAAATGCAATTCAAAGTGCTTTACAAGCGATTGACAAAACATAGGAAGTTAAAAATGGACATTAGAGACTAATGAACACCAAAACAACCAGAAAAGCATAAAAGATAATTAAAGCAAATAATAGAATACTACACAAAATAAATATATAATAATAGTAAAAATGTTAAAAATAAAATCGAATGAAATAAATAGTAATAATCCGCAATAAAATTTTGATAGAATAGAAATAGAATAAATAATAAGTAAAACAAACAAATAATAAAACCATAAAATTATAAAACCCTACATAAAAGCCAGACTAAATAGATGGGTTTTTAGTTTACGTTTAAAAATCTCAATATTTTCAGCTTCTCTGGAAGGCTGTTCCAGCGGCTCGGAGCGTAACGGCTGAAAGCAGCATCACCAAATGTTTTTGTTCTGCTTTGTGGAACAGCTAAAAGAGAAAAACCAGTGGATCTGAGGGGCCTTCCCGGTTCATACACCAGAAGCATCTGAGAGGTAGTCTGGTGCCGGGTCATGTAGTGAATTATAAACTAGTAAGAGAATTTTAAAATCATTAGGAAAACTAACCAGTGTAAAGACTTTAAAATAGGTGTAACATGTGCTCTCCCCTTTTGGTCTTAGTCAGCACTCGTGCAGCAGAGTTAATTGTAGGTGAATGATTGTATTCTTGGGTAGACCAGAAAGCATTACAGTAGTCTAACCTGCTAGTTATAAAAGTGTGCATCAGACTCTCTGTGTTGCTCAGATTGGGAAATGGCCTCACTTTGGAAATGTTCTGCAAATTAAAAAATGCTGTTTTGGTCACACTCCGCACATGAGCCTTGAAGTTAAAATCTGAGTCAAAAATCACTCCTAGGTTTCTTGCTTCTTGGCTTGGGTTCAGTCCTTGTGTATTTAGCTTGGAGGCCAGTTTCTCTCTCTGAAACTTTGAACCAATGATCAGTAAGTCTGTTTCATCCTGGTTGAGCTGTAAAAAGTTCTGACATCCAGGCCTTTATATCTAAAATAGAGTTAAAAAGTGACTCAATCGGCCCGGTGTCATCAGGAGACACAGCCACATAGAGCTGAGTGTCATCAGCATAGCTGTGGAAAGAGATACTGTGCCTCCTGATGACACTGCCCAGGGGAAACATGTACAAATTAAAAAGTAACGGTCCTAAAATTGATCCTTGTGGTACCCCACAGGTAACCTCATAGTGTTTGGAGGAGTGGTCATCTACAGATACAAAAAATTTTCTTCCACAAAGGTATGAGGTAAACCAGTTAAAAGCAATTCCAGACAGGTCAACATGCTCACTTAGTCTGTCCAAAAGAATCTGGTGGTCCACAGTATCAAAGGCAGCATTCAGGTCAAGTAGCAGCAGAACCAGAAGGCTTGTTGCTGTCAAGATTTGTTCTGATATTGTTTACTACTTTTAGCAGGGCTGTCTCTGTGCTGTGATGTGTCCTAAGACTTGACTGAAACATTTATAATTTGTTTGATTTTAAAAAGGTACTTTTTTAAAAAGGCTGATTAAAAACTATTTTTTTAATTGCTTAAAAATGGGAGATTTGAAATTGGTCTAAAATAGCTGAGTGTTAAAATATCCAGGTTCCCTTTCTTTAAAAGAGGTTGGCAAGGATGTCTTCAGATACAGAATTAAAAATAGTTTTAAAAAGGGAAGTTGGAATTGGGTCTAGGGAACACATGGAGGGCTTCAGTTCTGTTACTCTTTTTCTGAGAGTTTCAGCATCAACCAGGTCAAAATGTTCCAACGTCACTCTGTACAGAGGTTACAGGTAAAAGTGCAGTGTGCTTGTTTTGCTGGCAGATACCAGATCTAATGTTGATTATTTTCTCTCTGGGGTAGCCAGCAAACTCTCCACATTTAGAACCATGACCTCTGGTTATTAAGAAAACCTGAATCTGATTTGACCAAATGTGCGTCATCATCTCAAATTAGTCTTGTAGTCATAGCAATCATGCTAACATGAGTAGATGTCCATGAGTTTGATGAATCATAAATTGCTGTAATTGAAATTACTGCATCATGGAGGACTATTTATTTCCACGTCCCCCAATTTAAATGTATTGCAAATTTGAAAATTAAATGCAGTTTTATTAAGTTTAGTTTAGGGTGGGATAACCTGAGTATGATAGCATCAGAGGGATCATGTGAAAGTCAAACTCAACTCAAATTAGAGGCTGGAAAGAAGTTTTTTTTTGTTGGTTTTTACTGTGTTTTCTCCCTTCTGTAATTCCTGTCTGTGTAAGAACCTGTTTTTATTGTCTGGTTTGCCTCTTACTGTATCCACTTGTTTCCTTTTCTCCGAACTCATACAAAAGCAGCAAACTGCTTAAGGATTTACTTTCCATTTTTAATTGAGAATTTGCAACAGTTCCTTTATATTTTGAAATACCAACAATAGTAAAGTCAACAAGCCACAAATCTTTTTAGCCTAAACCAATACAACTTTCACATTTATTTTTTTTCCTCTGCAAATCCTGTTCATCTGTCGTGCTTGGTTCCCAGAAAATGTAATACATGGATTATACCCGTGTGTGTCCTCAGCAACACAAATGATGTAGAAGTCTGAAATCATATCTGCAATGTCTTTTCACTGAGGTTGTGTAATAGGATTTTAGTTTGGTTTTAACAACACATTCGGACATTTACACAATGCCCTTCTATGTAGTATTTGTCTATACAAGTCATTCAGCTAAAACAAATCAAAACAGACAAGTAAATAAATCAAACTATGAGAGCACATTCTGTTCACTGTTTATTTGAGGGAGAAAGTGCACCATGAAACACAGTATGAACATTCATTGCTTGGAACAGGCAGGAAAGGGTGCTAATTATTTTAGCTCTCATCACATTACCAGAATTTCTGAAATCAGAAAATAAGTAGTATTCTATTATGTAAACCTGAAACGTAACATGCTCGCATGTAGGAAACACGAGGGTTCATATATTAACACCATAATCCAGCTGCAGCAAAAATTAAACAGGCTGAGGAGTATGCATTTTGTTAATATGGTGAATGGACTTTCGCTGTGGGATCGTGTACAGGTCTCCAGGCTGCCTAAAGAGGCTGCTCGGAGAAAGCAGTGTAACTCTTCACACGTGCAAAGAAGAAGGGTGCGTACATGCTGTCCAGGTCAAAGGCTGTGACAACTGTTTCCCCAGTCAGCCTAAAAAACATAATTAATGTCAACTTTGAAACAAATAGGGAGATCATTTCTCTTTTCCACTTCTATTGGTACTCATTTCTCTTACTTGTAAGTGATGTGGCAGGAGTGGTGGATCCACACCAGCTTGCTGAAACTCTGACGCCCCCCAGAGGACAGATGCAGTCCCACGTGGAAGCTGTGTTCAGCCTCCGGATGTGGGTTCCGCCTGAGGAACCGATTCCTTTGAAACTCGGCCGCTTTCTGTTAACAAATAACGCAGTTTACAAGCTGAGCCATAAACTGACTGGTTAACTGTTTAATTTTAAACATTCCTGGAAAAGTGCAGGTGTTCGTGTCACTCAGTAACATTTCACTATGACATTACTAGTTAAGGAGTAGTGCAACAATTCATATTTGAATTTCAGTACACCACTGTAAGAGTTGTTTCTTTTGTTACCACACATTCACAGTGCAAAAGTATGAACACAAGTTCAGTTTCTTGATCAATTACATAGAAGCTCAGAGGAACCTGAGTTATTCTACATTTCAGAAAGTGAAAGACTGCAACAGCAGTGTGAGTAATAAACTGCACCCAGGTTTTATAATAAATGTAACATTACTTTGAATAACAATGAGTATGTAATCTGTAAGTATGTAAGTTTTGACCAACACAGGTGCACAGGTATGTAACATATTTCAAATTACAATATTTTTTTCCTTTCCTCTGAATTGTAAGTATGGCCCATTTCCGCCATGAAAAGAAAAGAAAATACTAAAAACGCTTTAATGGTAAGTCAAAATTATGAGATACTAAATCGAAATTATAACTTTTTAGGTCAAAATTATGAGATAGTAAATCAAAATTATGAGTATGAGATGAGTATCATTTTTTTCTTTTCCTGTGGGACATGGGTTTCCATAATTAAGTAATTCATTTGTATTTGATTTACACATTGTTCAACTTTATTTTTTTTTAAAGTTCTGTCCAACCAAATAATTAAATAAAGTATGTTCTCACTTCAGTACAAGCTGCAGTTGAAAAACTGGAGCTTGTACTGATGTCACTTTACACTTGTTTTGAGTAAACAAATAAGTCAAACCCTCATCTGTAGTGCTTTAAAGAATGTACACATATCTTTCCTACATATCTTTATCTCGCCCCACAAATGCCCCAAACTTAATCTCACCTCCTCCTTTTTCTTGCAGACAACAGCAAAAACTTTGGTTTGATTGTCTGTCTCCTGCGACAGACGGAAATGACCGAGCAGAACAGAATCCATTCTGTAACATGAAACAAAATTCAGCAGTCATGAAAAGTGCTGGAACTCAACGCTTGAACTTATTTTTGACGTTGCAACGTCCGTTCTAGCTGAGAAAACACAGAAGATCTACCTGGTGTTCCTAGTACGCAAGCGAGGAACAACGGACAGAGGGTCCTCAGGGGTGGTCAGCATGATGACGTGGCCGTCAGGGAAGAACCGGAGGTACCTGCGATAACAATGTCAACACTTAGCTGTGATGTCTATACAACCCACAATCAAAAAACAATGGTTAAAGTCAAACATCTACCTGTAGTACTCAACATGGTGCCATGCCCTGTAAAATCCATCCAGCGATTCCTCTCCTTGACGAATGTATGATGTCTTGCTGATATAGACACCTGTGAAATAATATTAATCGAAAGATCAACATCCAGTAATCCCTGTTCATTGGATGAGCAGTGTAGTAATAATAGATTCACCAGTACACTGGCAGCAGCATTGGCCAGGATTAACTTTTAGAAGCAAGATCAGCCCAATATTATTTTTACTGGCAATATTTTGCCAATTGTGGAACTGGAAATTTGAGACATTTGGCTTTAGAACTGGTGTTTTGTGTTTTTGTGTATTGAAACCAAGCATATGCCCAGTGGTATCACAATTTACAAGCTCCAGCAACTCCAAAGACGTTGCTGTAGACCTCCTCCCACTGCAGGGGGCAACAGTGTGCTGCATGTTAGGAGCAGGTATGTCTGAACAGTGCTCACAATGTTTTGCACCTGGATTTATGATGGTTACAGAGCTGTTATATTTTGATGGGCTGATATGGGTGGGGAAATATAAAATATCAGTACTGGTCTATTAAACTATGACAGAGCATCCCGTATTTTTAATTGACAAAATACTTAATTACCATCAAAACGGACACGAGGCCTTCTCAGGAACATCTCCCTCCAGGATTTGAAGGGCACAACTTTGGTGCAGTTCCGTCCCCACACTCTGACACAGGCTGAATGCCAAATCTCAGGGTCCCTGGAGAGAAATAAAAAACAAAAAAGAAGATTGAGTGAATCTAAAACCACTTACACAGAACTGCCTTTTAATGACTTTAACTATTGTGCAGCAACAATGTGACATCCCTAGTTGCCTGATTCCTAGTCAGCAATTTTGAGAGGCAAAACCTGAGAAAAGCGAGCGGTTGTCAAACGAGCTGTTGCACATGTGATCTGTTGACAGATGTGGCTGACCTTGCACAAATGTAAAATCCACGGCAAACCAAAGAGAGCTGCTCCAGGGCTCGCATGTCCAGATCACTCGACACAACCCAACGAAATATGTACATCAGGATTTCCCGCGGCAAGGCTGCAGTCAAACAAAACAGGAACAAATCAGTTATAATAAATACAAGTCGATAATGTGTGTGTTCTAATAAAATCACAGAGTGTTTACCTGAAATGTGCATCTGAGTCATGTCCAACTCAGGAGTGCAGATCTTTGGAAAGGAGCTTTCCAGAGTGAGCTCCTGCTCAAAGTAGGCAAGTAGATCCTCAATCTCACCATCAACATCATTGTCCTCCATGCTGCAATAAAAACATGTGAGAATATCACTTTCTCTCATACAAGATTTAGTTACTCAATCTAATATCCAAAAATAAAAAGCAGCTTACTAGTTTCCTCCAACTCGGTCTGCGTCAGGAGGGCGGCTGTAGTTGATTTTAAACTCAATGTCAGGCACAAGCTGCATAGCCATGCGATAGAACTTGATAGCTGCAAGTAAAGAGGTCAACTTATACATCAACAAGAAAATGACATTGAAGTGCTCAAGCAATGCAATCACCTGTTTTTTGTTTCTCATATAGAAATCACAAAATGATATGGGTGGCAATTAGACAATGACTGATGTTTAGATACGCCTATAAAGTCTGATATAATGTAGCATTTTCCACAAGCTTACTCTGTGAATTAACTATGGCATTTCTGTTAGTTCTTAAAGAATTTGTTTTATGTGGCTAACCTAACATTTCCTCCTTTCACTGGTGATTTTGATCAGCATATATCCTATATACATACCCTCATAGACAGCTCCATTCTGCTCTTCGTGAACAGCTCTCAAGAACAGCTCTGTGGCCTGAGGGAAGATGGCTCACATCAGTCATTCAACAGCGCTGTCAATTTCAGTGAATACATCAAAAGTATGTGACCTGGAGAAATCCTTTCACAGCTTACTTTTTCCTCCCGAGCAATGTCCTGTGTCCTCTTCATACCTTTAGCTCGCAGCAGTCGGTCACTCATTGCACTTGCCCCAGAGCTCGGTTTGAGTTCAGACATCCACTGAGCTCTGAACGCATTGAGCTGGAGCTGAAATTCAATTAAAGAATTATTAAGTGCCAAAACAAAGTCCTGAGCTTATTTGTTCTCAGTTTTACTATAACAGCAGGGCTTATCAAGAACTGTTTCTGAATCTGAACCAAGTAAAACAGCGTACATCAAACATCTACATGGCTGGTGAAATTAAGAATATTGATATTTTATTTTACCTTTTCAACAGTGGTATAACTTCAAGTCCATGCAAATCCAAACACTTAATGAGGATTATGACAAGTACAGTCTGAGTTTAGAGTAATTTACATGTATTTATGTACTAATACATGCTTATTATGTGACACTATGACCTAATGAGGTTATCGAACTTTCAGTTGCAACTTAGTGAGTGGAGTCAGTGTTAGAGGAAGATTAGACTTTTCTTCTTTTTCTTCTTCTTTTTTTCTTTTCTGTACGACACTTAAGTTTGAGGACAGTTTTCACACTTGTACCAAACTCTTGGGGAAGAAAATGGTTTCACGTCAAGAAAAACCACTCAAATCATGCCAAGTGACTACTTCATGTAAAAATATGAATAACTGATTAACTTCTTACTGATAAATTTTTAATGAACTGCTGAATCTGTTTCCTCAGTAGCTCCTGTGGGCACTACAGAGGTAGTGTGATCACTGAGTCTACATGAGCACAGTATTTGTTTAAACATGGTAGGCTGGGTGAGCATATATTCTCTTTTAAGGCAGCACCCTGATAACAGTTTAGTAGACCAACAGAAACAAATAAAAAGAGCAGAGTCAAATAATAAAACCGAGCAAAGAAATATTCTTCTCATATCCTGATGGGCTTAGAGATATATGCCATTGCCATAAATACAGTGAATCATTTAGAAATTAGAAAAGAAAATATTAATCAAGATTTATGTCCATAGATTTCTCACCTGAAGGTTTGGGTCATGTGAACCTTCATCTTCATCCTCTATCGTACCTCCAATATCTGTATTTTCTTCAGCCTGTACAAGGAAGAAGTGAAGGATTACTTCATTTCATCACAGAAGCTGTTACTACTGTGGAGGTGGATTGGTTTCATTTTTGGATGTGCTATTTTCTTGCAGATGACTGGTTTGCTGATGTAAAGAGCAGGCTATCAGCTCCTCACAGAGTCAGCCACACTGACCTCCTTTAAATGCAGAATAGTGTTAAATGTTAAGACTTATAGCAGTACCTTATGGAGAAATTATGGGGGCTGTCTTTTTGTCGTTTTCTTCTGTGTTAGTTAGATTGCTAACTGCAATGTCTTTCTTTGCTTGCTTTGTCGGGAGGTTTATTCTTTTTATGCACTTACTAAACTTCCCTTTAATGTTATTTTGGCCTCGCACACCCTGAAATTTAACAAAAATGTTTTTTCAAAAAGGTGAAGAAAATGAAACAAACAAGCGAAACATTGAGTATCAGCTATCCTGTGTCTTGTAGTCTGGTTTCAGGAATTTAAGTCTGGTGCTGAAACCATTAGTCAATAAATAGATGAGTAAATCAACATAAAATTAGAGAATAACATAATCGTTTTTGTCAGTCATCAGCGTAAAATGCTAAATATTTGCTGGACCAATAAATCAGCCAGGCTGATATTAGCTTACTGCAGATATATCATTATCGGGGTAAATGTCAGCCGACAAGTAATTGCAGCACAGAAATGCCAAACTAGGTATTAGGCAATTTAGAAACAATGTCCCCATGACAGTTTGTCCACCAGCGAGAACTGATAAGTTGATTTATCAACTGTAAAATGTCCCCTTTATCTGGATCTTGGTCACATTTCTTAAAAAAAAATAAAAATCAATTAATCTAAGGGATCCGTATTAAGATTGTTTATGTTTTTAAAAATGTCTATCTGCCGATATATCGATATCTGATTTTTTTAACTTTTGGGGTCTGGACTGTTGGTCGAACTAAACAAGCTATTTAATGACGTCTCTTTGGGCTCGTGGAATCGTGATAGGCATTTTTCTATCATTTTATGAGGTAAATTATTGATTAATTCACCATTAGTTTCAGCCCTAGAAGAGACCCTTTCCTGTTGCGCTTTAGCCTCCCCTACATTGGTCAAAACAGCACTCATGTAGTGTGGCTTTATCTTTTTCTGATCTGGCTGTAATGACACCCCTTCTTCTACTGCATGGGTCATTTTACAATAAAATGTCCATGTGGCCGCCACAATTAACTTCAGTGGACACAGGAGGGCCTGTTGCCGTAGCTTACTAATAATAAATCTATACATTAAATGCATTTTTGGGTAGGATAAGGTTTACAGGTGTGCTACCTGTATGCCAAAGTGAAAGACAAAACTGGCTTGCCTGTTTGGTTTTGCACCCTTCTTCTCATATAGTGCTTATTTTAACTCCTCTTGCACATTGTATAAGGCCAATTGCCAAGTCAGTAAATTCAAGTTAACAGTTTTATTTAAACCTTATGTTTATACCCACTATTTTATGTAGCAATATGTAGTTTGTTACACTGCATATCATTATTGTGTTAATATTGCACATTTAGTTTTTGTTTTTAATCTTTATAATGCACATTTTATTATATGTATTACACATTGTTTTGGTCGTCTCTTGCACAGTCTTGTGATGTTTGTCACTCTACATCCTGTAGTGTGCATGTGACAAATAGAAAACATTTAATTTTATGCTTTACTGGTACAAACAGTGCAGTCATTTCTGTCAAAAACACTGTGGTGTTAGTTGTGGGAAATACGGCAAAGACCAGAGTGCTTGGATTAAAATCAGTTCATCAAAAATGTGCCCAAAACCGGAAACGTGTATAATAAATTTGACTGCTACTGAAGTTATAAACCTGGTTAATCTAATTCAGGAACTCGCTACTGGTAACAGCACAAAGATAGGTTCATGCTAACATTACCTCAGTGTACGATAAAGACAAGAATGTCCTTAATTTAAGGGCTAAATGCGGGTCACAACTGAATAATTTCATGGCTGGGTAACTAATTAACCCCGAAGAGACACGTCGAGCAGAGCAACACCAACTGAACTACAGGTAAAGGAAGGCAGGTGACGTTAGCTACTTTAGCTAGCTAGCTGGCTGGCTAACACGCCTCCCTCTGAATAACTTTTATAAACACGTTGACCCACCATGACAGCGTGGCCAGTAGGTCTCCTTTTTTTATCCTCTCAAGCGGTCAACACTAGCGTTTACAGTTCACGGTCGGAGAAACGGACAACACAGCGGACATATTTACGAGCTCGCAGAAACGCGGCCATTTCGCCGAGTAGCCCCGAGCTTCAGTGAGCGACACAGGAAGTGGGGACGTGTGGCGAAGTTGGAAAGAGACTGAGAGAAGAGAAGCGCCCTGCTTTGCTCTGGAGTGCGCTAGTTGTTTGTGTGTGTGTGAGAGAGATACAACGTTTTTAAACTCCCCTACATTGTCACAATATGCTTTGTTGTTTGGTCACTTCATTACAAAGTGAGAGATGCTGGGCTACATTCAGTGCGAAGGTAAGAGTTCATTTGCAAAAACAGATAAAAAGCCATTCTTACAATTAATAAATCAACACCAGTTTGATTGATATTCCCTGCAGTGCACAATAAAAAAAACATGAGTTATTAAAATAAATAAAAACGGAGATATCTGTTTTTGCGAATGAACCCTTCATATGGAGGGCGAAAAAACAACAACAACCACAACCACAACCACAACACACACACACACACACACACACAAGCCCTGGCAAAACAAAAAATTAATAAATAAATGTTGGTAATTACCCAGAAAACACGTTCCTGTAATGTTCCCTAAAGGTTCCCGTTTGGGTATTTTTTTGTAACATACTGGTTCTGGGAACATTCCCATAATGTTATTTCTGTAAAACCTTTATAGGACTTGTAGGGAACGTCCCTGAAGGCTCCTAGAAGTTTATTTTTGTAAGGCTGAGGAGGAGTTTTTATTATTACTATTATTATTATTATTTTTAGTAGTAGTAGTAGTAGTATTATAAAAAAGTAAAAAAGTGGGGCTGCAACTAACAATAATTTTCATTACTGATTAATCTGCCAATTACTATCTCAATTAGTCATTTGGTCTACAAAATGTTAAAAAAAAATAGTGTAAAATGAGCATAAAAGCTCCCAGAACCCAAGGTGACGTCTTCAGATGTCTTGTTTTGACCAGCCAACAATTCAAGGGCAAAACATATTCTATTTACTATTATATAAAACAGAGAAAAGTAGCAAATCCTTACATTTGAGAAGCTGGAGTCAACAAATTAAAGTTATTGAAATTATTAATTGATTATCAAAATTGTTGCTGATTAATTTCCAGAAATATAAGAATTGTTTCAGCGCCAATAAGAAGATCTAAATAATGTTCTAAAAATTCAGTAAAAAACATTAAGTAATGTCCCACATAATGACCGTAACCAAAACAGCATCGACTTTCTGCCTCAGTAGCATTTTAGTAGTCTAGTAGTAGTAGAGAGGTGTTAATCCAAAATCTGTCACCCATGCAGAGTTGACCAAATATCGACAGGTAAAGTGTTAGTACTCTACAAACAGACCTACACTCTAGTGGACATGAGTTGCTGCTCTCAAAATTTGTGACCCTATCTAGATACTTTACACCATTTTTGGTAGAAGCTATCAAAATGTGACAAAGATATTTACTGGGACATTCCTAATCACAGACTGTGATGGGTCACCAAATTCTGTGTAGCCTGGTCCAGGCCTACCTCTGTGTTGAGCAGCTCCTCTATCCACTGGGTGCGGTCACTCCTTAACTGATCAGCTTCATAAGGAGACTGTTTCACCTAATTTATATAAATGTTATTATACAGTACATCACTGGAATTAGCTTGTCACCGAAGAACAGTTTCCCCCCCCCAAGACTATCTTAAACTTTAACCATGGATTTGCAAATGTCCAAAAACAAACAGTCAGCTAAGACTGATCTCTTCCTGAGGGTCGCCACATGCATTGTCCAATAGCAGCAATGTAGTGGCAAATATGAAGGCAGACTAGGTCTGCAAGTCTGTTGCTGTTAACAGCTGCTTTGGCCAAATGCTTTGAGGCAACTCCTCACATGCCAAAGCCATCAACATGTCTGAAAGATTTATTTTTGTCAATATACACCCATACAGCTTACCGTTGTTTAACCAGTGTATATGTTGCAGACTAAGATTTCACAAGCAAAATTGCAGTTAAAATGAAAAACCTGTATCTCCAGGGTCAACTTTTGGAAGTCAGGAAAAACTGCCTAGTTTTAGTCAGAAAACAGGCATTTTGGCATTCTCTAAAGGGTTTTGATAGTTAATACAACTTTGGGGTTGAAAATGATATAAAACTCAAGGAGAAGAATGTCATTACTGAACGTATGTGAAAACATGATAATAACCAAAATTGAAAATAAAGGACTAACAATATTAAAAATAGCTTACTGCTTGTGCAATGATCAGTACTTCCATCAACATTTTAAAACTGAAAGACCATTATTCCTCATTAGTAATTTAACTTTGCATAACTAATCAGTAAATTTTTTGCTCTTTGTTTCGTTTCATTTAAGTAGATTTTGCTTTGTGTAACGTTACTGTGTGTACTGAAATACAATTTAGCTTCTGGGTCCTTAAAAACATTTTTGGACTGTCTGCTTCACTGTAGGCCGGAGATTTGACCAAAGAAGATGAATGCGAAGCAAGAGTTTAACTACCTTCCTACACGTTCACTTCCGCCTTTGCTTTGCGCCGAAAAATCTGTCTTGTTTTTTGTTAGGAGTTAGTGAATCACTGTCTTGCATTCATTTTAATATCACCTGGCCGCAGCGTGGTAGGTTTCTGTCTGCATACTGGCAATATGCAGATTAAAATACCGGAAAGCCAAACACCATATTGAACAGCTTTAAATAGTCTTTAAATGCATGCTGCAGACATTAAAAATGTGCAGACGTTCGAGATAGGGATGCAGTGATTATCGTTTGTCGTTTTGTATCTTTGCCGGTGGAGGAGAGCTGTGATTTGTTTTTTACAGTAACGCGAGCTTATGACGAGCTCTGACTTAAGGGCCTAGATGAAATTTTATTTATGTTGTGTGTTGGACACACTGGATGCGGTTATCTGTCTTCTAACGGTGTCAGTCAACTGATTATTCAGTTAAGCCATTTGTTGATCATCGACTACGAATGCTCGGCTATGTATTGTTGTCGATTTGACGTGAGGAGGGTGAGTGTTGTCTGCTTCTTCTCGTTTTATTTCAAGTTAGGACACCATTAAGTCCAAACAGGCCAGTCTTTTTTCTGTAGCGCTGTAATGTTTTGTCAGCAGTTGGGCCACCAGCACCACAACACAACACATTAACTGCACTCGTTAAAAATTAACCAAAACACACAAGCCAAGTTATAGTATTAAGCCCAATCAAGTAGAACTAACTTTAGTGTAAATTATATCCGAATAATGAATATTTTAGTGCTAAATTGCGATTACGTTAGCTTTGAACTAAACTAGGAATACAACAGCTAGCGTTAGCTGCGTTATGAACAGGACGAAAAGAGATGGATGGTGGTATGATAACATGCTGGATAACAAGTTGTAGCTATGCTAACTATCTAACACAACTCAATAAACGTGATAACGTTACAGTCTGTAATAACTACCGTTAACATGGACAGCCAAGCAGAGATATGTTTACTAACGGTCATTGCTTACTTAAAGGACATGCTTATCTCTATGAAAATGTCATACACTTGTACTGTATACACTATTTTACTTGTCAGTTAGCAGTTAAAGATACTCCAGACATGTATAATTTGTGTCTGATGTGTTTTTTCCCTTTAAAACGTTTGATTACCTCGTTAAAAAAAGATATAAAATGGCATCTACTCCTTCTCCCTCATTGAAAAATCCAGGATCTAGGAACAAGTAGTTGTTCACTTGAAAAGTTTTAAAGTCAGTGTATGAGTGCTGGAGGTTTCAAGTTTCCACATCACACTGTATATGTATTAAAACTAAAACTCAGATTTAACTTCTTCTTCAGCAGATGAATTTGAAAACCAGTCTTTGAGTGTTAATCTCTGCCAAAATCCCTGATTTAATGTTGCAAGCAGATAAAACTGTGGCACAGAAAACCAGGAAAACTGTGGTTCCTAATTAAGGTACATCATCAGATGTAGCCAGGATTGGGAGGATGAATCCTCCCTGCTCGATACAACCACTTAGTAGATAGTTTGTGGTCAGTTGGTCAAGTCATCATATTTGGTTTATTATGGTTTATATATTAAGTCATACTGCTACATAATTAACATTATTTCTTGTTGTCCATCCCTCACCTTCTCAGCTAGAAGGAGGCAAGCCCATGACACCATGAGTCCTCCAGCCCTGCCCACGGTCTTCTGCTGTTGTCACAGGAAAATCTGGTTGCATTCAGCAGCCGGAGGCAAACACACCCCTGTTTTACACCCGATTATTATCTGCCTCCGGTTGATGCTATGGAAGGACAAGTATAATGAATAGATACACTACCATCAGACAGCTCGGGGATGGCACCTACGGCTCAGTCATCCTCGGCCGCAGTCTGGAGTCAGGAGAGCTAGTTGCCATAAAGAAGTGAGTATCCCTAAATGTAATCTGCTATGCAATATGATTTCAATTCCGACAAATTAGTTAATACAAAAATTATTTTTCAGAATGAAAAGAAAATTCTACTCCTGGGAAGAATGCATGAACCTTCGTGAAGTCAAGGTGAGTTTATATTTTCTACATTTTTAACACAGTTTCACACATTTAAATAGCACAGCAGAATCATGGAAAAATTAACCCAAACTTAAAGGGAATGTGCCCTTTTCTGTACTTTTAATATAGATATGTAAGAAATTTAGAAAAAAATCAGCTTTGCCAAAGTTTTATTGGGAAGATAATTCATTCAACATGTTTGTTTGACCTCGAGGATACACACAATGCGTTTTGGAGAGTAACGCTGAATGTAAAGAAAACTTTTGTTTGTTTACAAGAAAACCCCACAGGGCACCTTTTTAAAGCTTTATTAATTACTCAAGATGAAATTGTGTTTTCCTAGTGATATTATTAATAGATTAGTGATGAATCATTATGTGTAGGTTTTGAAAATTTCAGACTTTGCAGCGCCCATTGGTAATATCAACAAAGATACTTTTACAGTACAGTATAAGTAGGTATAGAAAATGATCATTAAACCTCAAAATGGAATAGCAAACATTAAATATCACACATGTGTTATAATGTAATTATACCTGCTTTGATGCAGCGACCAGATTAACAGTGTTTTGGTTTCACATCCCGCGACTCTGTTTCTGTTTGGGTTGATTTTTCATTGTTTTGTGTAGAATAGAGAAGGTATATGAAACTCCATGATAACTTGATGATTTGTGGGTAATGCATTAATAATAATAATATGTGTCCAGTTGTCAAATACTCAAAATTCTCTGCTGTTTCTTTTCACACCAGTTCAGTATGTTACTGTCTAAACTTCCTCACAGCTCAGAGTCACACACCAGCTCTAAGAGTAGAAGGTGATTCTTGTGTGCTGTTGGTTTTGAGCTCTGGTTCCCACCCCTGGCCTACACACCCCCCTTTTCTTAGAGCTTGACGTTAACGCAGCCAGACATGTGTAGAACACCCTGACCCTTAGAGTCCTGCTAATTAGATTATAATTACAGCATGTCACACCATACAATCTCAAAATCCCATTACAACTTTTCCCCCTTACTAGAATTTAGCATGGTTAAACCTATATCATCCCAGTGCATGGGAAAAGTGTATATTTCTCCATCCTGCTTTCTATTACTCTCTATTTATTTTCCATTTTAAATTGTAAGCATAAGTCCCACCTTTGCAGCATTTACCCCCAAACAACATTGTGTTCTTACACTAGCCGTGTTTTAACAAGAAGGCCTTGTTTTATAGTTGTAGGGCGTGCTTTTGAATGTGCTGCAGTGACCTGTGTGTATTGTCCAGCATGGTTAGATTACTATTTATTTGTACTACTATTTATTTGTTTATGCATTCTACATATTCTTATGTGATCTGTTTTTTTTATCCTTTCAGTCCTTAAAGAAACTCAACCATGCAAATGTGATCAAACTTAAGGAAGTAATTCGAGAAAATGATCACTTGTACTTTATATTTGAGTACATGAAGGAAAATTTATATCAGCTAATGAAAGACAGGTGCGTATAGTTGTTACTTGTTGCATTATTTTATATATATATATTATACCGTTTCTTGACTGTTTGAGTTTTCTAACTCTGTTTCTTGCTGCAGGACTCGTTTGTTTCCTGAATCTGCTGTAAGAAATATTATGTTTCAGATACTACAGGGGCTGACATTCATTCATAAACACGGTATGTCTGTTTACGACTGCAGGGTGCTAAATTAAATGTGGCACTGATACTGAACTGATATTTTTGTACAATTTGAGTCAAGACGGTCACGCAATGTGTCTTTTGTTAGGGTTTTTTCACAGGGACATGAAACCTGAGAATCTTCTGTGCATGGGCCCAGAGCTGGTGAAAATAGCTGACTTTGGACTCGCCCGTGAAATCAGATCTCGACCACCATACACAGACTATGTCTCGACTAGATGGTGAGTTTCTTTTGGAGTAAACATAATGCACTTAAAATGAAAGCATGTTTAATAGTTCAGTGCACTCAAGTCCTAGTACCCTCTCTTTTTTGACCAGGTACAGAGCCCCAGAGGTGCTCCTCAGATCCACATCCTACAGTTCACCCATAGACCAGTGGGCAGTTGGCTGCATCATGGCAGAGCTTTATACCCTCAGGCCTCTTTTCCCAGGCTCCAGTGAAGTAGACACCATATTCAAGATTTGCCAAGTCTTGGGAACACCAAAGAAGGTAATATTTTTTACATGTGGAACACATAAAAAAGTAAAAATACAGATTTGAATTTAATTGATTAAAAAATATTTTTTAATGTCATGATGAGAAAGGTGAATGAGTACAAGTATTTAAGAACAGCTGAACACATGAGGACACAATAAGGGTCAGGTTAGGCACACAGAAATGTGTCTAAACTAGTGACTCTTAGGACCACTATAGATGGTTATCAGGACTAAAGTATTTGCTGAATGTGCCAGTATTTGAGTCACATACTTGGTACAACTGCACATTTTAAAACAAATAAATGTCCTTTCTTTTTGGTTTTTAGAATAACTGAGAATATAATGTAGTAGAAATGTGGTATATTTGTGTCTAGCACTGCAGGTATTTGTCCTGTGTTACAGGTCACCCCTCCCTATTTTTTCAGTGACTATTCTCCTATTATTCATACTGGTAATAAAAACAGAGTTTCTTGTTAAATATGCTGTTATACAAATGTGGTGTGTGAGATGGACTGCGTCTTCTCCCTCTAGAATGATTGGCCGGAGGGATACCTGCTGGCAAGTGCGATGAATTTCCGTTGGCCTCAGTGTGTTCCCAGTAATCTGAAGACACTGATCCCAAATGCCAGTCCTGAAGCCATCCATCTGATGACAGACCTGCTCCAGTGGGATCCCAAGAAGAGACCGGCTTCTGCCCAGGTAGTGTCTGCCCTAGACTTCAGGTGTTTCCACAGCTCTCACAGAATGAAAGCTGATGTTGTTTGCCCAAATCTTTATATCTTCTCAGGCTCTCAGGTACTCTTACTTTCACGTGGGCCAGGCTTTGGGCACTCCTCAGCAGATCCTGGAGCATGGCAGACCTCAGCCAGGCCTCATGCCGCTCCAGGCTCCTTTACAGTCACAACAGACGCTGCAGCAGCAACACCTGCTGCTTAAGCCTGTGCCCCCCTCCCAGCCTCCACCTCCCAACCAACACTGCTCCCCCTCCAGGCCTCTCCAGCAGATCCAGCCCTCCCCCGTATCAGCAGCTGCCCAGGTGGCAGTTTACCAACGGCACACAGAGCTGGTGCGAGAGCAGCAGCCAAAGCACATCCTGAAGCAGGAACAGACTGAAGGAACGCTACAGAGCCATCTTCCTTACATTGTTGACAAGAGTCTCCAGAGCAAGGTGAGGCTTATTAGTTATCCTGAAATTGCAAGTATTCCCTCTTTATTTCGTGCACTGCATGGGTGAATGAATTAAGCCTTTACATATAAAGCCTCTATACATATATATATATATATATATACACACACACACACACACACACACACCAGTTACTTTTGATGGTCTTCAGTTTGTATTTACAGTAATTACTTTAAAATAAGAGTATAGACTGGTTCCATCAAAGGGAGGCTGACAGCCAGAATATCTACACAAATATACCATAATAACTTAAAAAAATATTCCTCACATGTATGGTTGATGTTGATTGTTCTTTTAGCAAACGAGACATGAGTCCGAAAATTCAAACCTACTGAGCTACCAGTTGAAACCTAAAGGAGGGCGGCGGCGTTGGGGCCACGGCACAGGACACCTAAAGGGTGAAGACTGGGACGACTACGAAGAAACGGAGCTTACATCCATAAGTATTCGTGGGAAAAGTAACTTCTCCACAGACAAGTCGAGGCAGGGGGAGGATGCACTGAGCAGGTGAGGCTCTGTCATCGCAAGGTACCTTTTAGCAGATTCTGTGGTGTCGCAAGATCTGTAGCCTGAGCTAATGAGTAAAGTCACACCACCTTTTTCCACCCTGTCTTTCAGATATGGAAATGCTCTGGATTTCAGTCGACACAATGGAAAGGAAGACGCACCTTTAAACCTGAACAAGACTGCAGCCTACCAAGAGCCATCAAGAACCGCCTCTGCCAAACAACATTACTTGAGGCAGTCAAGATATTTACCTGGTAACATATATTATACATAAAGACTTGCCTTGAGTAAGGTAGCTCTTAGCAGGACTGAGGGCAGTCTTTAATAAAATGAATCTTGAGTATCATTGTCTTCAGGTGCTTTCACACATAAACCGTTTCTCTAACTGTCTCCTTCAGGCATTAGTACAAAGAAGAATGTGGCCATAAATGCCAGTAAAGACTTCACTGGAAGCCATCTTTGGGGAAACAGTAGTATTCCATTTGGAGGGACTCTGCCGAGCAGAGGCGCTCATGGTAATCTCCCAGGACATCTTCCACTTTAACTTCACTGTAATCTTTGCACCTTGTTGTTCTCACTGTTAACTTAAAGGGTCAAATGAACAGATCTGTTTTTTGTTTTGTTTTAAATATCAGGCACAAATACAATCCCAGGTGGATACATGCCGTCGTTTTACAAAAAAGACATTGGTTCTGCTGGTCACAGAGGGCATCAGGGTCCATCAGTGGAATCAACAGCATCAAGTGAGGATGAACTTAAGAGCTTAGAGCTTTCTATAATACTTTATAGTGCCCAGCCACCTAAAAACTCCAAACACACCTGTTGTTGTTCATGGTATACTTATTGCTGTTTTGATGCTATTTTAGATTATGCAACATGGCAGTCTGGCCGGAGTCAGATGAGCACATCTACCAACATGCCGTTGGCCAACAAGAGCACCTCTGGTCTGCTGCCTCGCCCACCGGTACAGACCATCCACGGGCGAACAGACTGGTCTGCCAAATATGGACACCGCTAGTGCCCTACCTGGAGCTGTGATCTGCGCTCCTCTTTCACCTCCAAAGAGTAGGCCTAGTTGTTTTATAATCAAAATCTGTACATACATATTACACAGCAATAAATCACAATCAATTTTTTTGTCATTATGTGTACTATGGATGTTGTGAGTTGTAAAATATCTAAGTGTATGTGTATATCTAAATGCAAGTGGCCAAAATTTGAGCCCAGATTTGCTCCTCAGTGTTTTATTTTGTATTTCTGTAACATAACTGCTGTCCTACAGAGGATACACCTGTACCCTCAGTTTTGTATCAGATTCATCATTGAATGTCGTTCACCAACCTGTATACATAATATGCATATTATAAGTTTATGAAAACTTCACTGTGACTTGTTTTTGGCTAACAAATTACTTTGCCTCTGTACAGTACAGTCATTGCTGTTTTTTTGTTTTTGTTTTATGGTGGTCAATCAGGTAACAATTATTTGTGCATTATTTGTTTTTAATGAAATTCAAGGTTCGTTAATTTCAGTAAAATTAATACAATGCAAGTGGTTGCCACGCTGTTTAAATCTGTTTTAGTTTCAGAAGTAAAATGACCCAAGTTAACACGTTCTACCCCCTTGGCCAAATTGAGTGTGATTATTAAATTGCCAGAGTTGAGTATAATTAAAGTTTTGACTGGGTACCGATATGTTCTTGTGTCATTTTTTCATGAAAACTTTAAGTTGATCAACTTTTTTTTTTTCTTTTTTCAAAATATAACCTATCAGTCACTTTTCCAGCTGCACCAGGGTGAGCACAGCAACCCTGTTAGATTAATCTGCTAGAAATGAATCCATCAGTAGTAGCTCTCTGCTAAAAGCCATACATGCATGAATGCAATGTATACTGATCTGATACAAATTCATTTTACTAGAGTGGGCACATAATGTAATGAAATGGATTTTTGCCTGCATTGGTACATATTGTGATTGAAAGAAGAAAGATGTTGCAATTTCACCAACTAGCAAAACTGGCTTTTAAGGCCCTTAATGGACAATCTTGTAAATGTGTATCATGTTGTTCTCAATTGACACCTAACAGGGGTATTCTCATCTTCATGGCAATGTGGAAAATAATACAATTTCTGGAAGCAGAAATACAGCCACAGGGGCATAGGGGCCAGAGACTAAGAAGTGGTTTACATTATTAATCCTAATAATTAAAAGCATGGTAGGAAGAAAGATGGTAATAACAGAAATGCAGGACATGTGGCCATACAATATATGTATATAGTATGTAGTTAGGATCACCAATTAAAGAGATGGATTCAGTTTTTGAGGGCTGCAGTTTGTGGTGCTTAATATCGTATGCCATTACATTACATTACTTACATTATATTAACATAACACCTCTCTAGAAAACTTAATGTATCAAAATAGAGCTAGTTATGTCATCTACAGTGCTAGTCTTTGATAAAGTACAATTTCCAGTATTAGTGTCTTAGTTGACAAAGTTCAAACTGTTTTGTTGGTTAACTTGAAAAAGTACTATACTTTAAGAAGAGAGAATATCTATCTCTATGGGAAAAAAATGAAAGCAGGTTCAGATTGAAAAAGGAAGGCAGACT
>LKNJ01001931.1:0-75651 GCA_002120245.1 Maccullochella peelii
TGCTTGACTTTTACAGTAAAGCTGTACGAACCCTGTTTATTATAAGAAGGTTTAAAGCATTACAGCGTTACATTTGTTATCTTGCCATCGGTCTTACACTTTCATTTTCACCTTGACCACCAATGGTCTTTATATTGTTTTGAATCCTTTGTTCAGCGCAGCCTCTGGATATACTGACTCAACAATAAAGAAGTGAAAATAAATGCCAGATTCATTTCTGTCTAGCAAGCCAATCTCATTTCTTGTTTCTCATTTCTCATTCTTTTCCAAAATCAAATGCAATTCCAATTAATAAACTCATAATATGCAAAGTCATTATGTTGGCTTTAGTAGCTGCTCTTATTGACAAACAGTAAATAAGCAGGTTGTTGTTTGGTATCAGAGTTCAGAAGGATGTCTGGACTTGTGCCTTTGACTTTCTGTTCTGCTCCTCAAGAAAATGATTTGCTGCCTCAATTTGAATTCCTTTCTATAGAAGCTGAATTTCCACATTTGTCTGGTTTTGTTTATTATAGAAAACTATACTATATTTTTAAACTGCTTTTTATTTTAAATCTGATTTTGGCAATCGTCTGCCTTTTCCTCTAGTGCCATCATGAGGTTGACATTTGTGTTTATGAGTGACATTTCTCTACTATTGGGTGGATTGCCATGAAACAATTTGTACAGACATTCATGTCACCCATAGGATGAATTGAAATATCTTTGCTGATCCTCTGACTTTTCCTGTAAAGACATCACGTAAAAATATTGTTGTTTTTTCCTTCACTTTGGTTTATGACTAAATACTCGCAAAACTAATGACACTCCCATCAGCCTCAGCTGTGTTTAGTGCTAATTAACCATGCCAACATGCTAAACTAGCTAGTGAACATAAACATTATACCTGCTAAGCATCAGCATGTTAGCATTGCCACTGTGAGAATATTGCCATGCTAGCTTTGGCATTTAGCTCAAACCACAGCTGTGCCTTAGTACAGCCTCACAGCAAGCGTGGCTGTAGACTCTTAGTTTTGTTTGAATTCTTCGAGAAACAGCTGACGAGGGCTCACATGTGTTTCTGTGTGTCACTACTCTACAGGCTTCTCTCTTTCTCTCTCTGCGAGCTCAGTCGATGCCTGCCGCCGTTAACCTCTGTCCAGGCAGAAGCCCAGAGGTTTTAGAGGTCGGACTGTTTGTGGAGTGTTTCCCCTGACCGGCTGGAAAATGTGAGTGAGTGAGAATTGATCTCATCCCACTTAAGAGTTACTGTCAGTGCTCTAAAGCAAGGCAGCGATGGAGACTGCTGTGGTGGAAATCATCCAGACGATAGTGAAAATGTGTTTTGTTGGTAAGTCTTCTCAGGATGAATAAAAAAGAATCAGTAAGTTAACACTATACAGTGATGCAGTCTAAAGGCTGAGAGAAAATGTGGCATTCACAGGCTGATTTGTAGTAATTACATAGTAGGCTGAAATTAAAACCTTGAGGGCCATTTATAATTTAAGATTGCGCATTTAATCTAATATTTGGCACGGCGGGGGATCTGCACAAATGTCTTTAAGCCTTTCAAAATGAAGTGACAGCCTGGCCATTTGGAATGACTTATTAGTCATTATAGTGGTGCAACAACTGAGAAGTGCAGCATTGTGCTCAATCACATGTGATAATACAATCATGCTCAAGAAATAGCCATTGATTAAGTGTTAGTCAAAGTTAATTACAGGCAAAAAGACTCTCAGACTCCCTGTGAAATTTGCTCAGCCATCAAAAAAAATATCTCCAGAGGCATTGTTCTATATTAGGTATCTAAATGTAGACTATGTATATGATGGCCAGTAAACCACTTGTGTCCACCCAAGCCAATGACCCACCAGTGCAACACGCAGCATCATCAGCAGCATTAAGTCATCGTCATGAAACAAAAGAGCTGGGGGTTGGGCAAAGGAGGATCATCATCGCTACTACAAAATATTGATGCCCCGGCTGCCTCGTATCATTTTTTTCTGAGTGGGGTCCAGGCGCTGAAATGTAAATAAATCTATCTGGGCAAGGAGCTGGGGGCTCCAGTTACCACTCCTAACAATCAAGCGGCTTTTCATGCTGCCCTGGAGGGCCATTCCTGTAACGCTAGCACACTGGAGAGAGCCACAAATCATCATCTCTCCTCCACTCTCCCTCCCTCTGTCGTGCTCGCCTCCTCTGGTCTTTCTTTCTCTCTCTCCCCTCCCTCTTCTTGTCTGTATTTTCTCTACTATCCTCCTTCACCTTCCCTCTTTCTATCACCTTCCTTTTATTCCTAATGCTCCTCATCACAATCCCCTCATGCTTTCTGCTCTCCCACAGCTCTGTCTTTATATTCTCACTCCTACTCTTCTACTTCTTCACAACTCCCTAATGCTCTTTAGTGAAGATTGCACTACAACAAAATGAAAGACTTCAGAATCTCAAGAATTTCAAAGAATCTTAGACATCATGTCATTTTTACCACCTATGGTATCATGACTTACTGTTCTTCGTTAAATTAGAGAAAATTAAATTTTCTTTGAGAGGTTTCACAAACAAATTTTACAAACTATGGAACCCTTTTCTGGTCCACATTGGAGAGAACATCCAGCTGCGCACTGCTCCTTCTTTATACCCCTCCATCTACTGTGGGATAAGAATAAGAATTATAATCTTTATTTATAGAGCACTTTTCTAAAACCACGTTACAAAGTGCTTCACACAAGGCCACAACTTCACAACAAGCAGATCATAAACATTTTCCGATTGATTAATAACAAGGAAAACAAAGAAAACCAGCAAAAGAGCAGTCAGTAAAAATCAAGAAAAATCAGGAAAAGCTCTCAGATAAAAGTATGTTTAAAGAAAAGATTCAAAAAAGCTCACTGATTCTGCCAGATGTAAGAATCATCAGTCAGACTTATACAGTATATCCTCGTTATCATGAGTCTTTATTGCCTACAACTTTAACCACCATTTCTTTGTATCCATTTAGTTAGGTTTTTACAAAGTTATTTTATAACTACTTTTATTTGTTTTTTGATTTTATTTTTTTTGTAAACTAACTTCAATGTCATTATTGTCATTATTTGTTGTTGTCTTTTTTCTGTCTTCGAAAACTAATAAAAAAATGCAAAAAAAAAAAGACAAAGAAAATGACCTATCATGGTTAAAGAGACCAACATTAACTGTGAGAAGGAAACAAGAAGTGAACAGTCCAACATCTTGGACTTGGAGAGTCATAATTACTTAGATGTCTTTGTGACTTGAACTTGACTTCGTTTTTGGGCTGAAAAGACTGGTGCTGTCATTTTTCGTGGGAGGACAGTCTCAGAATATCAGCTGAACAACCATTAAGTTACTATTATGTGTTATAACCAAAACACACTGCAGGGAAATGTTAAATATTACATCAGTTTAAATGTGCATATAGCAGCATATGATGTAAAGGTTCAATATAACTGGCCTCTGGCACACGATACAGTGAGCTGGTGTAGATAATATAATTATTAAAGTCTCATTTTAAGACCATAGTCTTTCTCTGAAAGGACCATCCATCCATCCAGCCATCCATTTTCTTCCGCTTATCCGAGGACCATACCAGTGGTTTTGTATATTTTAGCACTTTTACAATCAATCATTACATCAAAACAATCATAACAATTTTGCTGCTGTGTTTTAAAAATGTGAATGTACTTTTCTACAGTTCCAGGCACCCATTGGTTTTCATTCATTCCCATACGTCACCACAATAATGTGACTTTTACAAAAAAATGAATGCAGACTTGATGTTCACTATGATGGACTACACAACAAAGAGTCTGCTAATTGATTTTCATACTCTATTGAAATGAATTGAAACCAAGGTGAAAGGGACAGGCACGTGCCGGTGTTCTGAAAACAACAGTTATTGTTAGTTATTGTAGTTTGGCCCACTGATTTGACCCGCTTGTCTACGTGGTCAGCGGTTCGAGCGGCAGCAGTGACTGTGACACACAGCTCATGGAGGCAGTTAAGGCACATTTTTGATACCCAGAACCTGAAACTAAAGGAGCTAAAACCAAAACGGTGGAAATATGATGAACAGTGACTCACCGCAGCCTTTGTGTGTATGTGTGTTTTGTTAAGAAGGGCTTGCTAATGACAGCACGCAACCTGCACCACTTATGTTGAGTTACCATATAAACCCTCAGATTTTTTTTCAAACAGAAACTGTAGGCGTCTCAATGAGAGAGGAGAGCAGTGGAGAAGTTTAGCAAGGTGAACCTGAAAGCAACCAGAGCCTCATACCGAGTTTGCAAAGAGAGGAAAGGTCTATACCACTGAGGAAACATGGATTTATTTATTTATTTATTTACCATTTATAAGGTAAGGAGAAAGACAGAGAAAAGATGGTAACTAGCAACTATTAATTAGTAAGTAGCAACTATTTTGATAATCGATTAATCATTTCAGTCATTTTTCAAGCAAAATGTCAAACATTTGCTGGTTCCAGCTTCTTAAATGTGAGGATTTGCTGCTTTTCTATGTCAGTTATGACAGTAAATAAAAAGTCTTTCGGTTTTGGACTGTTGATCGGACAAGAAAAGCAATTTGAAGATGTCACAGTTTCACCTAAAATAATGTAGAAATGTAGAAAACTTCTACAATATGAGTTACAAATAAGTGGAGGGCGGATTTAGTTCATCATCCATAAACTGAACCCTCACACTACAATATTTTAGTATCAGCTGTTTGTGCCGTTTACCCCAAACTCCTCTTTTGTAGTGGGGAAATTGATTTGCTTTTAAAGACAGCATGCTCTTTGAGAAAATTTCAGGAAACTGGGCTGAAAGAGTATATGTAGGTGCGGAGGTTTTGTTCAGAGGAGAGAAGGGAGGTTTTTTTGTACCCACTGAGTCACTGGTATTGATCGGCAACCTTACAAACCCCCTTGCACACATCTTGTCATCAATTAGGGCACTAAAAGTCTTACTTACTGCACATTTAATCATTATTAAGACATACAGGTGTTAGACGTGGATGCCATCTTATTTCCAGCTATTCACACAAATCATCTACATCTGTAGCTGCTCCTTGTTGAGTGATGATGCTATCTTCTTCCCCTGATCAATGTCGGCCTGAGCCTGTCATTGATCTGTCTGGCTGAGGCTCTGGGACTCGGCCTGTTCTGTTCGGACCCACAGAGGCCGGCCGGGTCACAAAGGTCATGGCCACAGTTTGGACTGATACCGCCAGAGGTTAATATGCACAGGGTAAACATGAAAACGTGACACCCGGAGAGATAAGACATGATTTTTCTGAAAATCAATAGATGGGGAAGCAGAGTTCGAGGCTTTTCTCACGGCCATTTTAGCCATTATTTGTTCTGTCACTTGAATGAACAACGGATGAAGTGCAACATAAGATTTTATTTTAATTTCAAAGCATTAATTATCTCTTTGAATTGCCAGAATTCAGCTTTTTATTCAAAGCTTATCAGCGTCAAACGGGTGATTTCGTCTTCTTGATCAATAAGTCAGAGGATATGTTTACAGTAGTGAGCTCCTGGCCTGGGCAATAACTTCATCCTCATGCAGAGCGTAATTTCTCCTTTCTCCACTTCCTGGATGAGTTACTAAATCCCCTTTCAGACCTTTACGTTAATCTGACGGCAATTGTCTGACTGTGTCACTTTCAACACAGCAGTCTGAACTGAATGCCGTCAGATTGACGTAAAGGCTGCAGCAGGACAAGGTGAAACATGCAGAGAGAGATAGTGAAATGCACATCTTCTAAGCTCACTGTAATAAATATAATATCTCAATAATCATCTCTTCTGCACAAAATCAGTTTAATGAACTAGGAAACACTGTGAAAGAGCGTTGAGCCAATCGATATTCTCATATCAGATCAGTCTACAAAAAATATCTTTCCTCTCGCTGTCCAAAATAGGTTTAAAGACCCTCTTACAATAATAATAATGTATTTCCAATGTTCATTTGTGCCAACCGCGTGGATGAATAAATTAATATCCAGCAAAAATGCTTTACACACAGCATGCTAGCAAGTAGGAATTAAACAAGAGTCCCAACTAAACGTGCTGTCGTCAATGCTTGTGCGCTGTCGGATATTATAAAACAGGCAGCAGATCCCTCACAGATAAGCTAAAAGTTGTGATTTATGATAAAATTGGTAAGAAAGTAAAACATTCTCTATGTGTATCAGATAATGTTTTAAATGGCATCTTCATTTACAGATTTGGTTATTTGATTAATATTTCTCCCAGATATTTTTGTGATCATCCCCCATTGAAGATGCACACAGTACACGCAGAACTGTATGATGCATTATTCCTTAAAGTTTTATCAAAAGTGGATCATTGGCTGAGGATTTTTTGGCCTTTGAAAATCTTGAAAGTTTTCACTTCTACACATACAGTAATTTACATAAGCAGTTCTGAACAGTGATGATGATTATCCAATCCAATTATTTTCTAGGATGTTTCAGGTATGTTCAAATATACATGACACAAGATGCACAGAATGGACTAAAGAAAGCCGAGAGTTGATATCACATGTGACTCTCCAGGTTTAGGGCAGGATCTCATGGCTGGCCTCTGTCCGAACCACTCGACAGCACCTTGCGCCACTCTGCTGGTCAATGACCAACTGGTTTGGTGGTGAGTTTATATCCACAGCATCTCTTGTCACATGACACAGCCGGTTTGTGCCAAGTTTGTGAGCGTGGGATTTAATATTTGTGTGTTTCCATGCGTGTTCCTGATCCCTTACCCATGTTTCAAGGCCGATGTGGAGCTTTGACACAGAAACCATCCAACGTCAATTTACTGTAATTACTGCCAGGCCTCTGGTGGGCCCAGCCTGGTGACCGATCCACATCCATCCTGCCAAAATGGCAGCTTTATAGCCTCCTTCCAGGACTGTCCTCGGTCGGCCAATGGGATGGGGCAAGTCTCTGCCTGAATAGGGGTCTAACAAAGGGATACATCTGGTTAATAAATTAAGATGCTGCCCAAGGGTTTGTTGGTTGTGTTCTTGATCAGTACACTCACGAATTAAATCATTATCCAGCAGTCATTCATGCTGCTCAGGGTCTGTCTCTCTCCACTTACCCTAGTCAGGATATTGCTAATTATTGTGCTGATAAGGGTGTTTAACAGCTATTTTCAGTTGCCTGTGAATTGTTAATAAATGTTAAAAATAAAACAATTACAGAATAATAGACTCACTCATGGCAGACCTTTCATGCTGTTGTCTTTTTTTTTCAGCCATGCTAGTGGGGTGGCTCTCTGGATGGCAATGTCGGTCAGTTGGTCCACCACTTTGGTTTAGACATAAATATCTTAACAACTAGACTCTCATGGTCCCCAGAGGATGAATTCTACTGACTTTGTTGATCCCCTGACTTTTCCTCTGTTGCCACCATGAACTGACATTTGAGGTTTTGAGTGAGATGTCTCAACAACTGTTGGATCGATTGTCAGGACATTTGGTAAAGACATTCATGTCCCCCTCGGAATAAATTGTAATAACTTTAGCAATCCATTAACTTCTAGTGCCAGGTCCAAATTTTTACCTTTCCCAACACTTTGGTTTATGACCAAATATCTGAAAAACTAATGACATTCCCATCAGCCTCAGCTGTAATTTGTCATGCTACACTAAGAAGGAAAAAATGGTAAACATTATAACTGCTAAACATCAGCATGTTAGCATTATCATTGTGAGCATGTTAGCATGCAGCTGTTAGCATATAGCGCGAAGCACTACTGTGCTTAAGTAGCTTCACAGAGATGTTAGCATGGATGTTGACTCTTAGCCCTGTTTTATTATTATTTCTTTGATTCCTGTCATAAGATCAAACATGTTTAAAATGATCTAAATTAGAATAACAAACTCTCACTGGAAAGCAAATGACCAGACGGGAACTGTTGCTGTTCAAGTTGGTCCAATTAGTTGCGACACCCCAAGTCAACTTTAATTGGTCCAACAGTTGCGTATTCAGCCGTTTACCATGAACCAAAAATCCACCCTGTGTGGTGCATTCTGAGTCCTGAAATTGGACAAGTCATATTGGCATGTTACCTGCCTTCTCTTACTGTTGACAAGTGACAAGTGTCTTGTTGATACTCAGACCTTCCCTCCTGACAATCATGTTCTTTTCAAAGTCTGTTGGATGTCACTTTGAGCCCATACGCCACAATCCTTTCACATGCAAAGCAAATGTGGAAAATGAATTTCTGTTGCCTTGCACATATTAATGGCCCACTTCTTTTCCAAGGATTAGAAACACAAATGCTATAAAATTGCTGGTCGAATTTAATGCAGTTGTGACACTAACTGCCTCGTGCTCTTCATCATTATTACCAACATCCTCTTCTGGTTCCTGTTCTCACCCATCACACACAAACACACACACACTCACATATACACAATCGCTAGGGATAGGGAGAGAGCGGAAGTGAAGCTGTGCAAACATCCAAGTGTACATGTGCCATATGCTGACACATACTCACACACAAAAGATGCACACATGCAGGCTCTCTCTTACACACACACACACACACACACACAGGTTGCTGGTCCCTGGTGCCTCGCTCTGCAGGGTTCTGCGTGACTTGGAAAGAGCTGCACTGACTCCTCCTGGTGCCACTAACAGCCGATCTGACATTCTGATCACAGAGCAGCGCAGCCGATCCTGCCAAGTCGACACTCAGCGCTCGTCTCCCAGCGGCGTCTTGTTCGTGCGACAGCTCAACCAACAAGAGACAGAATGAAATACAGGGAATCTGCTCAGACACATTTGTTGTTTTAATGCAGTACAAACGAACCAGCTGCGTAATGCTTTATACTGATGGTTACTCTTCTTAAAATGATGAATTACACAAAAACACACTTGAATAATTAGTTTTTTTAAGGGATAGCATGGAATTTAAAAGCACAGATTATCACCATCCCCATATTTTGGAGATATTAAATTATGGACTGTATTGAGATTAATGTATTTATTATATATAAATAATTTGTTTAAATTTATTTGTTTGCTTAAATCAGTTCTTTATAACTTGCAAGTCTTAAAGTTATGAATGTGGTACGTCATTAGACAACTTTCTTTTTCTTCCCCACTTACATGTAATCAAGGTCAACTAACTACTGTATTTCTGAAACTTTCAACTGCATCTAAAGGTCAGTTCAGACCAAAGATTTGCGACACGACAAGTTGAAACTTGCAACTACTTGCAATGCGCCAGTCTGTAACGTTCTGAAACCTGCCAGTTTACAATAATTGGGCTAGACGAGACGGTGTATCGTTTCCATAGCAATGACTATCTGTACTTCCGCTCTAACTGCCGACTTTTCAGGCTTTTTTTGTAACTGGATATCATTTGTAGTGTCCTAAAATATGAATGAGGACCAGCAGACTTTGCTACGAGCTGATTGGCTGTTGAAACAGGTGACGTGCCTTACGTTCTAAAACCAGCCACTGGTGATTTGACAAGCTGAGACGCAGGCGGCGCAATCAGCAGGCGCCATCAGCCGGTTTGAGTCGAGCTGAGACGGGCCAGTTCACACCGCTGCACCTTTTCCCTGCAACGTTCTAAAATGGTTTGGTCTCGTTGCGAATCTTCGTTCTGAACTGGCCTGAACAGTCTTCATTGGCGGATGGAGTTTGCTTCGTACTGTTAAGATGAAAATGCAGAAAAACACATTGCACTTACAGTACACATCAAACACATCACAGATTATTGGGCTTTTTTCTTGAAAAGTCTACATGAGCTAATATACAGAAACTGAAGAGACGTGTTCTAACAATAACATCAATTATATAATGTGGATGTTTCAAGAATAACTCAGAAATGCTGTTAATCACCTGAGAGGGCTGTTGTTTTTCTCCATCAGTTGGGTCCGCTGTGCTTGATGTTATGCTGTATTTGTACTTTATTTTCCACTAATAACTCGTGGCATCACAGACTGAGAGCCGTACACGATTATAACGTTCCCGCTGTGTATTTCACTGGGTTATCGACTTTTCCCAGAGCTGCAGAAAGCATATTCCATAAACGTCTTCATCATGAGTGGACCTAGATGTAGACCATGTATGAGTCACAAAATGCCTCCAATGTTAATAATAGCACAAACAATTGTGGCAGTTCTGGGAAGTTTGTGTGTGTGTGTGTGTGTGTGTGTGTGTGTGTGTGTGTGTGTGTGTGTGTGAGTGGTGAGAGGGCAGTCATAAAAATTATAAAGTCATAAAAGATTATAACCAGATGAATCATCTGGACCTCACTTGCACTTACAACACCACGTGTGTGTGTGTGTGTGTGTGTGTGTAAGTGTGAGTCTGATTCTGGCTCAATAATAAAATGGAACTGACAGCAAACCTGAAAATAATAGTAATCTATGTAATATAGACAGAAACAAAGGAAGCAAACTGTTCTCTGTAGTTTACTTTGTCATCTCTTAGCAGTAATACGCTGTCTTTGCTCCCTCAGGTTGAACTGCAGTGCATGAGATGAATTGAAGGGGTTATGGCCGTGTATTGTGAATAAAGTGGCACTTTACTCTAATTTTTCAATTAGGATAATGGAGAGCAGCTCTTTATAAACATGGATATGAGCTGGAGATGTGGCTGCTAGGAGGGAGGGGGAGGCAGAGCGAGAGAGCGACAGTCAAACAAAGAGAGACGAAAAAGGAAGAACAATCTGTTATCTCTCATTCTTATATTCTTAGCTTTTATTCGTGTATTTAACTTGCACTACGCGGTTAATGATTTTTTTCTGTGAGTATATCAGCCTTATTGGTTTAAATGACAAGGTGGGGCAGCCTCATCCCTCCTATTTTGAAAAATTGCTGATTTGACTTGTCTGATATGGTCACTAATGTTAAATCTTATTATATAAATCTTATTATATATTATATCCATCCATCAATTATCTATACCGCTTATCCTCAGAGGGTCACGGGGGGGCCTGGAGCCTATCCCAGCTGACATTGGGCGAGAGGCGGGGTGCAGCACCCTGGTCTGGTCGCCAGTCAATCACAGGGCTGACACACAGAGACGGACAAACATTCACACTTACAGTCACACCTACGGGCAATTTAGAATCATCAATTAACCTGCATGTCTTTGGATGGTGGGAGGAAGCCGGAGCACCCGGAGAGAACCCACGCGGACACGGGGAGAACATGCAAACTCCACACAGAAAGGCCCCAGCTGACCTCCTGCTGTGAGGCGACAGTGCTGAAAACTTTGATTGACAGTGAAGGCGTTAAATGTAGACTGTAGTCAGTATAAAACATGGTGCTGCTGTGGAAATGTATAGTACCATATAGGGTGTCCTTAGTTTTTCTGCCCAGTTCCTCTCATAAGGAGGCTGTACCTCATGAAATGCTGTCACTCAACCTTGACATGCACCGAACACTGAATGTGTTCGAGCGCCTCAGCGGCACTGATGGAGACAGACACTGAGAGATGAGAAATGCAAAGAGTAGAGCTGCATCCAAGGTAAGCTTTCAACAAGTCCTCCAAATTAAACAACAAAATGCAACATTTATAATTAACTGCCCTCCTGAATGACACAAGAGTTTTCTGATCTGATGCCCCGATCAGCAGGACGGCTGTGCCTCCCAAAATCGTTACAAAAAAATCTGGTTTATGATGTGACAAAAGGTTTGGTTTAAGGTTTGGTTATGCTCAGGCACAGAAAAGAAGGGAAAGATGATGGAGCTAACGTTAGCTTAATTAGCTAGCTAGCTACAGCTTATAAAACCTGCTAGTTGGAGTTGTTAGCTGACAAAAATGACTGGATTTCAAGTGGCAAATCAGTCACCAGTGGTCAAGTTTCTATAATTTTGTGCAAATTTTAACAGAAATTTTCAATTGGCAAAAGAAAATGCTAATTAATGCAAGTTTCCATCCACTACTGTTACACAAATATTAGGAGTTGGAGGAAGGTTACAGTCTCCTCATCGCTCCACACAGAGCTGATGTTTTCGTCTGCTGCAGTGGACGTTTATAAAGTCACATGCTTCATGTACGTATGATTTATTCACTAAGTCTGTTTCCATTGCGCTTTGTCACATTTTGGTTTTTATCGATACACCAACTTCTACATAAAAAAATTTTTTTTTGCATTATTTTGATTTTTTTTTCAAATTTTCAGTGATTCCACTCAAATTTTTTTATGTGCAAATTGAAAATGTGCAAAATACAGGTAGGTGGAAACTTATTATGAACAGTGCATGTGTTATGCGGAGAACAGAGCTTGAATGGAACAGTAGCAACATTAAGCAAGGCGAGGCTTAGCAAATAGTCAATTGAGTCGTGTTGGGGTAAAGCAAAAAAATGGCTCTCTGTGTGTCATTTTGTTGAGAGGAGAAAAAAGGAACGGAGGAAGACAAAGAAAAGAGGGACAGCAGAAACAGAGACAGATAGATGGACAGAGAAAAAGAGAGGAGGGACGCTCTTGTCGTTCATTAGCTCCTGAGCTAACTGCTGCTGTCTCGCTCCCCCAGCTCCCACCACAGCTCCTCAGGTTTCTGCTCATCTGCATGAGCCTCTCGGAGGCCTCTGGTGTCCACAGCCTGGCTACTAATGAGGGGCTGAGACGGGCCGATCCAGTTACACACACACACTCACACACACGCACATAAAACTTCAACCCTAGCCTTCTCCAACCCATTGATTCTGAGTTTACCCCTGTGATCTGCACACACACACACACACGCACATTTACAAGCAAAGATTGACACACACACATATATATGTTTGTCTTTTTGTACCTGTGAAGACCCTCATTGTCATAATGTATTCCCTATCCCCTTACCCTAACCTAAAGTGAGGGCCAAAATGTCCTTACTTTCCAAAAATGTCCTCACTCCCAAGGTCTAAAACTCAAATTGGTCCTCACAAAGATGTTACAAGTACACACATTCACACACATGTATGGCAGGAAATAAGCCTGCCTACAGTAGTTGAGAAAATACTGAGGCACTCATCAGCTCATGCATATACACACACATACAGGGCTGAATGCGTGCATGCTCATCCAAAAACAAATCCACAGACAAACACACACACACACACACACACACAGACACACACACACACACACACACACACTGGTCTGGGCATTACTGGCTGGGTGTTGATGATCCAGCCACAGATGCAAATGGAAAATAAGATGGGGAAGGGTTGGGTGATGTAAAAAAGACGAGAGGAGAAGTGAAGAATTTGAGACGGCTACACCCAACACCGTTGTTTTGCTTGGTGGTGTATCGATCAGGGAGGAGAGGATTTGGTCTGACGAGGGGTTGGGGGCTGTGATGTCCAGATCTGTAGATAAAGACACTGTAGCATGTGATGGCACACACAGAGTCCTCTGTATCTTGTTCCATCAGCTTGTACTGAAAGACCCCATCTGATATGAGACAGAGGACATGTGCTCCCATTAACATGACCAGGGTTGGTTTTCTCAGGCCACCCACTTGTGCTAAAACCTCACTGTGAGTGTCTTGGTTGATGTTTCACTCTGTTATGACCTTTTAGATATGCAACAGGCTCAAACTAAATAAATGCAGCTATTTTATATATGCTAATTATGTATTTTTGTGCTGCTTTGGTATGACCTTGTTTTGATTTTGATTTTAAGTTAACACACGGTTGCTCGAGGACTGTAGTACTAATTAGGTTGCATTCATGTGAAAGAAATTATTATTTACCATTGACAATAGTGTTAGATGAAACTGTTATGCACAGGTTTAAAGATGTTCAGCTCTGTGGTCTTTTAAACACATCTTGTGAGGAACTAGGAATCAACTTTGTGTCCGAGTTGCTCCCAAGAAAAGTGTCATGAAACTAAATGTTGAGAAATGGTGGATGACTTTGAAAAAGTATCGCTGTGGCCAACTTTTCTTGGTTCACAAGCTTGTCGGTTGTCCACATGAACCCCAAGTGGCTTGTTTATTGTGTGAAGATGCTTACTCACCTCAATACTTTCCTGTATTTGGGGAACATTTATAATGAAAGTCCTCGTGGTTTTAAAGAATGTGGATGTTAAAGATCCCTGCAACAGTTTATGTACTCTTCCGCGACTAAAAGACATGCAATAGCTGCTACATTTACAAAACATAGAAGTAGCAGTAGCAAAATTACAATATGGAGAAACAGAATTACATTTTTAATTAAAAAAAGCTAAATAAAATACACAAAGTATAGTCCTAAGTATATATTATGTGTAATAAGTTAAAGGTTTAAGGCACAAAGAACTCCATTACCTCACATTTGCTCTTATTCTTTTAATTTCGTTGTACCTGTACAATGACAATAAAGACATTCTATTCTATTCTATTCAGAATAGTATTCAACTGCTGTAAACTCTTAAAAAAAGCTCAGTTTTTCGATCAGCAAGTATGTAAGTGCAAGGACCTCAGCCAAGGTGTCACAGAAAAGTAACAAATGCTTTTGTCTCTCTATAACTGACTGAAAGGAAAACCTACATTTTTGTCGATTGGAGAACAATTACCTGGAAACATATAATCTTTATCCCCATTTTCATAAGATGAAGTATGGCAGTGGAGTTCCAAGTAAAGGTTAAGTGTGCGAAGTATTCTTGTGATAATTAAAATGTTTTACAAAAGAACACTGAGGACAAAGTCAGATATAAGTACACATCATTTAGCAGGACCACAGGCCTTTTCAATGCAGCTACAAATGAAATAAAAAGAAAATTCATGACCAACTAAGACGAGGTCATTACTTAATTAATACGACTAATAATAATGTACTTATGGGTTTTTAGAAATAGAAACTTCAACCTCCTGTTGATCCGACCAAGGCTTCCACTTTCCTTAAGAAAACAGAGAGGACATGCTTTAAAATACACAAAATGTGAAAGGAGCTTATATTACTGTACTCCAGTGATCTAGTTTTGCGCTTCCACAAATTTGGGGAACTCACAAGAGAAAGATTTTTAAAAAGAATTATCAAAATCGCAGCAGCAAAGGCTGAAATATTCTGACTTTTAGTCCCAAGTTTGGGTTCAAATCCAAAAAACACTGGAGCATTGACATCATTGAGGTTTTTAAAAAAAAGACTTTCTCCAGAGCCACAGTAGACATCATACAACTGTTTTCACAGGCTGAATAGTACAACTTTGTGATGAGCAAAATGTGCAAAATCTTGGCAGGTGCTTGAACTGCTCATGAGGCATTTACTGTTTCGCTGTTTGCATCATGAATCTGTGGACTCGTCTGTGTTTATAGTTTTAATTTTAATTTGAAGTACCTTATTCGCAATTTTTCAAGAAGTCCTTGAAGTGAAAGGAATTATTTATTTCAAAATAAAACTTTTTCTTCTTTGATTTATGATTTATGTTTTGGGCAACCAAACTATGAAATGGTTTTTGCAATCTTTTTTTTTTTTTTTAATGAAAAGACCAACAAATGTAACATAAGCCATCATATCAGTGTTCTGTAGACATGAGTCAATGTACAGCAAGTGAATAGCAGCCAGAAGCAACACAACCTACATACAAACATGGCCGCTGCATGCATTTACCACTTAAAGTGTAAAAGCCTTTCCTTGTACTTGGTCCAAAATAGCTTTTACTCACCCGCTCATTCTCTTGTTACGCTCCCTCTCTCTCTGTCCCCCACTCTTTTTCTCTCTCTCAGATGCTGGGTATAAATATGAAATTGATTGATTATTGTTTAAGGGTCTGACAGAAGTGCTGCCTCTCTTTGACTCTTCCTCTCTGCACGTGTTTAACTCCCCACATGTGCTCTTGCTGCTCAAATGTGCTGTACATATATTCCACACAAACTAACAGAATTACACCCATTGGTTTTGACAGCCTTGCAAGTGTTTTCAAGTTGTTTTTTTTATCATGATAGAATGAAAGGCAAAGGTTTACCTTCTATACAGTATGTTGGTTGAAAAGCAGGTTGAAACACAGTCGAGAAATGTGGCCTCAATACTACATTTGTCCATATGCTTAGATTAATGCAAAAAAAAAGAAAAACAGACCTTGGTGTAAAAACAAGAGTAGCCTACAGCAATGCTAACAGCTCTGTGAGGCTGTACTTAGGCAAAGTAGTGCTTTGAGCTAAATGCTAACATCAGCATGCTAACATGCTTACACTGACAATGCTAACATGCTGGTGTTTAACAGTTAATATTTACCCTTTTAGTTTGTGGTGTTAGCATGCTAACATTTGCTAATTAGCACTAAACACAAAGTACAGCTGAGGCTGATGGGAGTGTCATTAGTTTTGCAGGTATTTTGTCACAAATAAGAATTTTGACAAGATTGGTGGCACTAGAGGAAAAGTTAGGGGATCACCAACGTTATTACAATTCATCCTGAGGGGAACATGATTGTCTGAACCAAATTTCATGTCAATCAATCCAAAAGTTGTTGAGACATTTCATTAAAAAACTAAAATTCCAACCTCATGGTAGCGCTAGAGGAAAAGTCAGGGGACCAGCAAGGTCAGTGGGACTCATTCTCTGGGGACCATGAATGTCTGTACAGCATTTCATGGCGATCCATTCAATGGTTTTTGAGATATTCCAGTCTGGACCTTAGTGGTGGACTGACTGACCGAGTGACAGACATTGCCATCCAATTAGCCACGCTGCTACTAGCATGGCTAATTAGGCAAAATAGTTTTCTAAAACAGGTGGGCACTGTAGTTTTTAGCAAACATCACTCAACAGGTGGAAATGGCACATTTGTTGGGGACTATTTTCAGCCGTGGATTAATACACATTTGGTGTCTAGTGAGTATTTACAGCAGCAGGAGTGTGTATGTGGGATTGACCCAAAAGCCACAGTGCCCATTATCATGGTAACGAAGGAACATGTGACCCAGTGCAATGATGTAGCTCATTGGTGTATTTTTAATAGTTTTTGGACAACAATGGCGCTCTATTGCGCAGATAATAAGTTATATCAGGCTTTGGCTTTGGCTATGGCAATACTTGTTAGTGTGACCAGTTCACTGTTGGTTTTGGTCTTTTCATGGGATTTGTTGCCTTATCCTTTCATCTCAGTGTATGGATTGATTTAATGAGGCTATGCATTGTGCACTTGCATGATCGTGTGTGTGTGTGTGTGTGTGTGTGTGCCAGAGAGATATAGAGAGGAAGTTATGGGACACATGGTGGAGATACGGCTGGTAACATGGTCAAGTCTATAACACAGGATGCAACAGCAACTGTGTCTGTTCCCTGCGAGTGGAGTCCTAACCAATGTATTTATCTTTGACGTGACAGGGGGAGATTGATTCAAAAGCAAAGTGTTGCAATTAACCCCTTCTATGACCATCAATCACTATAATGCATAAAAACAGTAATCTAATTAAATACCCAGAGAGAAATGAGGCTATTATTATCTGTCAAATGGCCACTAATACCAAATGATGTGAGGTTGAAAATTGTCATATGGCTCGTAGAAAATTAGATTATCTGTAAATTAATTGTGTGGATTGAAATAAAGAGAAGGACAGACATGAGCAAGGTAAGACTGGCAGTCACGTTTGAATAAGCTGCGACACTTGGAAATCAGGAGACAAAAGACAGAATCATGCCACATACAGTGGTCTTTGCAGAAATACATAAAGTTTTTTTTCCCCAAAATGTTGTATAACTAAAACATAAGATGTTGGAAAAATATCAGCCATAGTATGCTATGAAAAGCATTTTAATTAGTGATATTTTTCATAGTGTAAGAATAGGTGACGTATTTTTCAGCTGGTGGATATCTCATTGAATAAAACTCTTCATATCATGTCTCATATTCATCTATTGTTTAGAACAGGCATATTTCAATGGATGTTTTGTTCTAGTTGTCAACTTTATGAAGTTAACATGGACCTTTGGAGGAAACTGATGATGTGTGTGGGTGGTACATGTAAAGTACTTGATTGGTTATTGTTTTATCAGGACTTGTTGTGCATCCCACCTGACTGCTGATTTGTGACGGAGACTCCTTATAGCAAATGATTAACTGCAGTTTTCAAAGTTTTCCAGAAAATGAATATAAATTAATCTGAGTAAAACATAAACATAGGGTAACTAAATTATTTCTTCCTGTACTTTATCTCTCATTTGTATGTAAGGCAGGCACTGTGGGAAAACTGGAGGAAACCTCATGGTGGCGGAGTCAGTGGATAACCAAAATCAGTAGGATACATCATCTGGGAACCCTGAATGTCTGTACCAAATTTCATGGCAATTGATCAAATAGTTGTTGAGATATTTCACTAAAAACCAAAAATGTCAGTCACATGGTGACACTACAGGAAAAGTCATGAGATCACCAAAGTCATTAGGGTTCATCCTCTGGGCACCATGAATATTGTGCCATGGCAATCGATCCAATAGTTATTGAGATATTTCAGTCGGGACAAGAGAGGTGGACCGGCTGACTGACAGAACCTACGAGCCACACTGGTAGCATCGCTTAAAATTAAAGAAAGAAAGCATCCTTGTTTAGATTTTAGCAGGTTTTTACATTTTACAGGATATACTGAGAGTGTGTGAAATGTCTGTTGCATATATTACAAGTGTGCAACACTATCTGTTCACACTGGATGCACGCACAGAATGTGTCCAGACTTGTACATTTGAAATCAAACACTTAACATAAATCCGTAAGCATATACAGTATGTACAGTAAACTGCTAAATACAGGTGGACAATTAAAGGAAGCGGTTGTAAGAACATAATTGCAATATGATCAGATAATGTACATTGCAACCTGCTTACAAATAACTTGCAAATGTTTGTTTTGCGTGGTTATGCTGCGATGCACTGTTAATTACACCTCCCTGTAAATGCTTCCCATGGAGTCTTTCATCTTTTAACTGGTCTGCCTGAGCTCTCAAACACTTCTCCTGCGAAAAAACGCCTTGTCCCTCCACACTTTTTGCTGAGCTAAGACCAAGAAAAAGGGGGTGTAAACGGAAGAGTAATTAAGCCACCAGATAATCCTGACGACAGCAGCAAAAATGGCTATTCAGCGTATGGCCAATAATTGTGGTCGGGACACTGACCTTACTCATGTGCAGAGTGACTAAGAGGAATGGGGGTGGGTCACAGTATTGGTCCCATGGGTAGAAAGCGGCTCCGCTCATGTAAAGAACATGTGTGTGATGGACAGCCCCAGGTCTCTGCTGTAAATTAACGTTAGCAGTTACAGGATTAGAGGGACTGTCAGTGATGCTATGCAGAGTTCACCTGCTGGCATGGTTTCACTTTGCTTATAAGCTCACATAGTTTTATACCATGGAAGGTTGGTGAGGAAATATTGTTTTAATTTATGCTGAAGCAATTATTTAAGATTAAATAATCATTTAAGTAACTGATCAAGCAGAAATGCCAAACATGTACTGTTTTCAGCTGCTCAAATGCGCGGTTTTTGATGCTTCTCTCTGTTTTGTATCCTTGTCAATTGAATATCTTTGAGTTTAAGACTTACTGTTGGACAAAACAAGCAATTTGACTTGATAAAACTGCAATACAGAAAAGTTTTCACAATATTATTTACAAAAAGTTATGTTTGTGTACATTTTAATGAAGGGTGTAATATCAAATTTTGGAGGGAGGTTGACTTCCTATTAGTCTTGATTGATTGCATTTACTAAGGTACTGCTTTGTAAAACATTATGGAGGCGAAAGAATGAAGAAACACTGCAGATTTTTTAACAAGCTTCACCAGATTTTTCCCTTTGCTGTAGAGAGTTTTTCAAATTTTTCAGGGACAGGTGACAACCGAATCCAAGTGACCCCTGACGTCTTAGCGGTCCCTCAAGGTCCAGGTGTGAACATCTGTGACATCTCCGCCTCTTACAACTCCTGAACCAAACTTTTAGACTCAGTGAACCATGACTGTGCAACTATGCTGTCTCATTACAGAAGCTGAAGACACAATTTAGCATTGCACTTCCATAACATTATCAGACTCATGATGCTTTCTTTAAAAAGTATAAAAAACATCTTTTTTACTCCTCACATTCTTTTCCTTGTCAAAACCTGGTACCTATATTACCCACAGTGCAACTCAACCACTGATTTGGGTGATCTTATGCTAGTAGCGGCTAATGTAGCCACATAATGATTGCTACACTGGCAAACTGTTATATTAATAGTTTTATTGCTCAAATATTGCTCTGCGATGTTTTGTTTTTGGTATTCTAGTACCGCTAGCTTGACCGCTGTCTCCACTCTGCACTCCACCTGCAGTTTAAAGTTCACTGAATTTTTGTCATGTGACCAACTCTGTACTCCACCTGCAGTTTAAAGTTCACTGAATATATGTTACGTGATTGTTGGTCTCATTCTAAGCTTCCTGGTTGTGCTGATGATCGCAGAATTTATTGTTTTTTACTGCATCTAGTGAGTACAAACGGTTTATTTTTTGCAATTTTTAAAATGAGAAATGTATAATGAAGTGATTTTGATGAAATCTCACTATTTTAAACTTAGATTTGGTTAGTTTTCCTGATGTATGCGTTCATCACACCATCGGAAATTTGAATATCCGAGGAATATTTCTGTTTTAACAGTTTCTTGCTATGGTAAATGGTGTACTTTTGGCAATTTTTTAAAGAAAACATGTTTTTCAAACCCACCGCCAGGTTTTGTGAATCACAGTGTTAAAATGTTAGTAGCGCGTAAACTCCGACCTAAGTTAGAAATTACATTCAAACTAGGCTACGTTTGAACTTACACATAGCTGGTGTAACCCAGTACAGGCCTAATTTCATGTCTATAGAAGATTTTTCCATCTGAAAATCCAAATTCTGACGCTAGCACACTGTGTTTGTGCAGTCATGTGTAGCAAGAGATATTGCTGAAGTTCTACAACAAAGTATTGGAGAGTACTTGTTGATGAAATGAGTAAAGTGAATTGCCTATTGAGTTTTTCAAGATCACGCTGAGTGAAATGCAAATTGTGTGCAAGGCTTACAACACTGAACATATTCCAGTGATGGAAAACAACAAACTCAGAGATCTATAGTCCTTTTGCTTTAATTTCCTATTATTAAATTCTGCTGGGAGTTCACACTGAAAAACAACTTATTGCAGATAGCGTATCTCCCCATACCTCCCCACTTTTCCACAGCCATTAAATTCATCGCTAACTTCCTAAGTCTCAACAATCACAAACCCTTCCAACAATCAATTCTCCCAGGACACAGAGATCCATCCATCCATACAGCAGGATGTTGCTACAGTCGTGCTAGTGCGAGTGTAAGAGCGCTACTGCATGCATCCAGGCACCCAAGAGCCCTGACTTCTTGGCTCTGCTTGCACCTTGAGCTGCTGGCGGGACAGCAGACCTCTCACCCGAGGGGGAGCAGATGAGATCTCCATCACCATATCCCATCCCCTCCTCTCATCATCATCAACACACACCCTTCACCCCGACCCCTCCCTCTTCCCCCTCTCACTTTCCGAGGTGTCTGGTGACTCTGGCCCCTGTTATCTTGCCCCTCCCTTCATCGTGGAGGAGAGGAAGAGAGAGGGAGAAAGAGAGAGACTGCAGCCCACCACCACCATGTCCCCAGAGGCCCCTTGCCTGCCTGCTTGCCTGCTTGCCCCTCCTGCTGCTCAGTACAGCTGTGGCTCAGTACCAGACCCTGACCAGCTGGGATCTCAACCCTGCCAGAGAGCCACGAGAAGAGCCACTGTGTGTGAAAGCTCCTCACCTCTCTTTGCTGACTCTTCTTCATTAGGTGAACCACACAGACACCAACTCCAACTACAGCTGCCAAACCTCTCCGCTGGTGCTGAGAAGATCCTCTTTTGAGCATGGCTGTGGCACACTGGGCCCTGGCACTTCCCCTGCCCCTGGTGCTCGCCCTGCTCAGCCTGACACCGGAGCCCACCTTGGGAGGCTGCCCGTCGGCTTGCCGGTGCTCTTTCGCCATGCTGCAGTGCCTGGAGCCCGATGGTATCACTAGCATCCCGGCACTGGCACCACAAGAGAGCGAGAACGTGACGGAGATGTGAGTATGATGTGTCACCTGCTCTGCATGTACCTCTAAATGAGCATGAGTGTATCAGATGCACTCACATGCCTCGGTGTTGGTAGTTTTCCAAGCTTGATTTTCTCTGTTTGTGTTCAGTTTATCACTCAGGGTTGGCGCTGAATTAGTTTGGAGTGTCTCAATGGAAGAGTTTTGGTTTTAATGGGGCCATTTACAACTGGCTTCACATCTGATCGGTTTAGGAAAATATTTGCTTACAGTTTTGCATTTTGTCCAATTGTTTGGGAAAGTGTGTAAATCTAGTCCAGGTGTTAAAATGTAGTAATCACTGGTAAGGTTCTCTGACGAAGCTGTTACATTGACTGTATCATTCAAGGTTGTGTCCATTGCTTTGACTAAGAACAACAAGTGCTTCTCTGCATGCTAATGTTTTTTTCTTCTTAAATTGAAGTTCGTTGTCTTTGTCTTTGTTTATTTTTCATTATTTGTTACATTCATTTGTGACACTATTTATTTTCAAACCATGAAGAGAGTTTGTTCTCAGCGGAGGTCTGACGCTAGCACAGTGCATTTGTCCAGTTGTGTTGAGCAGGAGATAATGATGATGTCTCACCAAAGTACCACAGCAAAGTATTAAGCATCTGCCTTGGGGCCATTCAAGATCACAATGAGCAAAATGCAAATTATCTGCAAGGCTTTGTTTATTTCTCATTATTTGATACAGTCAGATTCTGCTCTGTTTTCATATGTAGCGAGTTTATTCTTAGCGTTACCCAAAGTAAATCTACTGCTATTTGAGATGCTTTAGCATGGCAGTAATTTAGTCACTTTGGTCACTGGAAATCAATTATGGATTGCTGCTGACAATAACTGGCGTAGAGTGACGGGAACTCATGTCCTATCATGCAGTGTGCTTCAAAGTGTGGCCTCAGGGTTTTCAAAGGATCTCAGCACTATCAATTGTAGTATTGTGGAAAACCTCACAACTCCATGTGGGTCACATGTTGCTGTTGGTGGAGTTCAAGATCTGACTTTTTCTCCAAAACATTAAATATTCATTACTAATTAAGCACTTATCAACATTATCTTCTGGGTTAAAAAAAAGCATCTTTAGGCGACATTTATTAAGAGTTTAATACAAAAAAATGCAGCTTCATCGGGACTGTTTGGTTTGATTAGGTTCTAAAATGTTTTGGAGATACAAAGTTATCATCAAAGCACAGTTCCATAAACTCTGTGACTTCAAACTCTACTTCTAACGGAAATCGTGGCAAAGATTAAGCACTTTTGAGGCTTTTGAGTGTGACTTTTTATCTGCTACCACTGTAATAAACCAGGAGGCTTTTTGCACGTGTAAGACTACAGGCAAAAGGACACGATACATGTGCACATGCTCTGAAGGTTAACAAATCATTACTTCATGTACAGGTACCATGCTTTATTCACAGTGGAGACCCACATGCTGTAATCTGAGATACACGTGACTGAGGAAAGTATTTTTCAATTTTTGAGGCTCAAATGTTAATTCCATTTCTGATGAACGATCTGCTGGCCTGCGTGTACCACTGAGGTTGTTCTGACCTTATTTATGTTCCTTCTCTGTGGTTCAACTTGTGCTCAATAGAAATAGAAAATATGGTTGATGATGTTCACTTTCTGCGGTAGTGTGGAGGCTGGTTTGATGTAGGTAGTCCTTTACAGCCATGCATGTCACACTTTTGATTGTCACATAGTTATGGGCAGGCAAACTCTGGGGGAATGTGTTTGAATAAAACCTATCTAAGTTATTGCTCAGATGAACTGAGACTTCTCACTCAGCTACAGCACGTCTGCAGCGAATGACTGTTATTTAACATTGGCTTTTTGAAACTTTGCATGGAGAAAAAAAAAAGTAGAAACTGACCACCTGTGATTTAAACAGGGCTGCTGTATTATTATGCAACCCACCATCAGCTCCAACATGGAAAAGTAAATGTCACTCTCTGCACCACCACGCTGTTCTCTCTTTGTTCATGTCCCCGGATCTGAGCAATTAGCACTTGTTAAGAAGGAACTACATTTGTGAAACGCTATTTCGGTGGAGCAATCAATTAACTGCCACATTCAGCCTCTATTCACTTATACCCCACTCTCCTCCTCTCCCCCCTCTCTTTTTTCTCTCTTTCCCCCCTCTCTCTCTCCTACCTCAGAGGTATTTCCTTGTACCTGCAGCTAAACATGTTTCGTAGAGCTCAGGGTGAGGCTTGACATTCTCTCTGAACAATTCAATCAATAAGTGAGCAGGCCTTTCTCTGCTTCTGTTTACCGCGGTGCTCTACATGCTAGCAAACAACAACACTTCGCCGTATTGGCAGTGCAAGGGAATACAGCTGATCCGCGGAACAAACAAGGGGCCATTAACTGTGGAACAGGGGCCGGGATCCATCATACGCTGAGTTATAAATTCAATTTTGTGAATTGCCAGTCAATGCCTCCACTCGGGAACAATAGATGATATACAACCCACTTGGCTCAATCCAATAAGTAAGGGCGATGGGTGATCCTGGGCCCACCTGCCCTGTAATCACATTATTGCTGTGTGGGTCAATCAGACATGAATAAAAAGGTTTGTGTGCTGCAGCTGACAAACAGAGAGCTGGAAGGTTGAAACAATGCCACATGCTGAAAGTGGCTGTCATCAACTAGAAATTACTGCAGGTATTTTTTGGCATATGCACTGCACACTATAATACCATGGAAAAAAAACTATATTCAATTAATTGGTATATACTGTATGACACAGAGCTCTTCCCATGCATTATTTATGTACAGTATCTCCACTCAAATTGTGTTTTTCTTATTTGTTACGTCACTTGGATGTTTGACCTTCACAGTGCAGAATGATGTATGTGTTTGACACCAGAAGGCTGTTTCTCTGTATTTAAATCTGAGTGTAAGACGTGTACGTACAGGAAGATTTTGTGACATCACAGCTAGTTTGGAGCCAATCATGGTCCAATATGCAACTTACACAAGTTGAAGTGATGCGGAAACTTGAAACCTTCAGTGCACATACACTGACAATGGACTTTTCAGTGAAGGAGGAGACATCAAGTGATGTCACTTGAGTCAGCGTCGGGTTGAGGCCGAAGCTCACCAGACCTCTCCTCATATCTGCTTAAGGCTAGCAGCTTGAGGCTACATTAGCCGCTATTAGCATAACATACCTGAATCTCAGACCAAACTGGTCGATGGTCAAGTTGCGTTGTGGGTAATGTAGGCACCAAGTTTTGACAAGGAAGAAGAATGCATGGCATTAAAAAGACGATATCTCTGGTTCTGGTTCATCGATTTTGAGTTTTTTCATTTTTGAATCTTTAAGTGAGTCAGACAATGGTGTAGGAGTGCAATGCTAAATTGAGCCCCTGGGTTCGATTCCAGCCCGGGCCCTTTGCTGCATGAAGTTGATGCACATATACAGTACATTTCACATCTATTTTTCCAATCGTCTTCCATTGTGGTCACCCCAAGGCCGGCTCCCAAAAGTAATGTTATTTTTATCATTTCTTTTTATTATGATTATTTGGTGGAAAGGAAGGCTTACCCAAGGATATTATGATGTGTTCAAGAGAGGGCTGAAGACATTCACATTGATAAAATCCTTAAATATTTGAATCAGGTCATAGAAGCGTCCTCCTGAACTAAATGGACAACATTCGTACAGGGGGAGTGTAATGAGATGTGGAGGAGGGCAGAGAATGGGGTGAACAGTTTGCTCCAGCGAGATCCTTGGTAGGTCCGATCAAGCCATCTATTCAAACATCTCATGAAAAGAGCTGGCTGTCCTTGTGTTGAGTGCTGAATTGATCTACAGCTCACTAGTTATTCTGAGGTAGGCTGGAAAATAATTTCCCATCAGCATCGTCTGCCCAGCGTTTCTTAAGGCATTCAGTTTTTTCCACGTGAGCAGTAGATTAAGTTCTGATATGAGCTTTGTGGTTTTTGGGTCCCTGGACATCTCAGTTGGTTTTGTTATCTGTTGTTAGTTTGTTCGGTGGATGTCAGGGAAGTCAGACACATGTCAGTGGGCTTGAATTTGGATGCTACGCTCCTTCTTTAATGCCTTTCTTGATTTTCTTATTTTCTCACTCGATTCACGTGATCATGCTTTCAAATCCCGCTCACTCCCATGGTTGCACGCTTCTTCCCATCACCTTTCTTCCCTTTGTTTCTCCCAACTCTGAATAATGGTGCCTTTAAGAAGGGGTTAATGGTTTAAGTAATTTGCTGCTGAGTATTGACACAAAGATTACACAGGTGACTAACTCAATTCAGCCTCTTCTGTTGCTTTCAGTGTTTAGTGTCGATTGCCATCGTCAATAGACATTTCTATGATTTACTTTACTTTACTAAAAAATGGAGAACCCTTTTGTGGTCTTGGATTTTAAAAAAATGTCAAATCAGTATTTTTCTTTTTTTGTTCCCTGTCATCTGTCATAAACACAAATGATGATAAACTCCTCTCCTTCATTCTTTTGAATGTAATTTTCTAGTGTTTTGTGTCTTTTTCTTCTGTTTTCTGTTATTTTCATTCAGTATGGGCTTAATTGAAAAATAAAATGTATGTTTTTACCGCTCTTTCTCTCTCTCCTTTTTTATTAACCAGTTACATAGAAAACCAAGCAGGCCTGGAGAATATTACAGAAATTGATCTTGTTCACTACAGAGAGCTGAAGAACCTGTAAGTAATGCTTTTCTCACAACTTGGACATCTTACTGTATGACAAAGACAAATGTTAGACAGATGGCAGGCATATTGTTATACTGTTGTACTGTCTACTATACTGTTGTTATACATTGTACAACAACATTAAGCCCTTACTTACTGTTGCTATGCCTGTCAAGCTTTCCGCCCTTGCACATGTGCAGTTTACAATAACGTGGCAGATTTAACAGTTAAAGCTCTTAATAATTAAAACAATGGCTCCTTAATTTCAAACAGAGGTAGGCAAAGCAGGTTTCTCATTTCAAGCAGCAGTCAGTTTTGACATTTGAACTGACATATTTCGCTGGCAGATTTTATCTAGCTAACTAGCTAATTAAGCTAACGATAGCTCGATGTGTTGGTTGAAAAGGTGTCTCCGGCTGTTTCCATGTTTAAAGCGGCCCTTAATGGCTAATTATCATGGTAAAAGACTGAGGCTAAAGCTGCATGTCCCAGGCAAAATTATGATATATAAGTATAAATGTAAGATCAGACTGTTATTTTGTTCTAACATAACTGTTTGGCTGCTTAGATAACATATTTGTTTGTATTTTCAAACCGTTTTAACGTTACAAGAGAAAAGGCTTTTAGGATGAGGACTAACTGATGTGTTTGGCTGGGGTTGATGGGGTGTAAACCTCTTCAAATCCAATAAAAAGCTGCTAACGTCAGCTTAAACTTTGAGTGGGTAAATAATACACAGGGAATGCACTTGTTGTGAACGGGACTTTTCTTAACGTAATATGTAACCCGACAAACTAATGTACTGAGTTAATTTTGTGCTCCATGGCCTTGGAAATAACGCTTGGTTACTACTGAAGGTAGTAAGCTAGTTAGCCGCACATGCTAACAATTGCAGTTTACTTTACAACAGCTAAATCTATTGTTTAATCCATTCCTATTTATATAGAACATTTCATTCCAGGTGGAAGCACAATGTGCTGCAAACCCTGCTTTTATCTATCTCACACAATATCACACAAGTTTCAGTATTTCTTAGTTTTCATGCTTTATTTCTATCAAAACAAACCATTTTGTTTTGATGTTTATTGTGCTTTCTCTCCCCTTCTCCAGCACGGTCACATCATGTAAGCTGAGGCTCATCTCTGCCAATGCCTTCCAACACAACCTCAAGCTCCAGTATGTGTAAGTGTCCTTGTCAATACAAAAGGATTGTTTTGCCCTTTGTCATGTTTTGACCTGTGTGTGGGTCAGACTATTTGTCACTGTCAGTCAGTGCTCAGCCAGCCCTTTAATATTGTCACATGTCACATGAAGTAAGAGCTGCATTTCTCAGAATCACAGTGACTCAGTCGCTTGTTCAAATAGCTGTATTACTCATCCAGAGATCTGGTAGATTTGTGAGCTCATTTACGATACAGAAACCACAATTGCATTTATTAGTAAAGTAAGTAGTCTGTCTAGATGGATATTATGTATATAGTTAAATCACACAGTTGTTAAATCTAATTAATCTTTAGTCACAGCCCTAAAGTCAATTCATTTTGCTGTCACTGACAAAAAATATGTCCCCCAATTTGCTTGGACCATAGAAACATACGGTTGTTGAGTGATAGTAAAAATCTATTCAGAAGTTTCTATTATACTAATAATATAAATAATACTATGAAGACTTATCGACTGTCTGGAACCATCAAATCTGTCTATTCATCAGCAGCTGACCCTTATCACCACCATCTTGTCCTCATCATTTACTGAGCGTGTGCGACATGTCCAGTGTTGTTTATCTAAAGGATAGGCAGGTTTCGAGGACCAGATATGGAGGGTGGTGGTGGTGAGGTAGGTGGAGTGAGCTCAAGAAATTGGAGAAGACATCCACCAGTCACCTTTTACTCGCTCACTTTGGCTGATTATCGACAACTGATGCATAATAAATACACTCCACTAAGGGTCCATTATCACTAAATCAATATTTCACTGTGGAGGGAGAGTGTGGGCTGGGGTTGGGTGGAGTATAGGGGCTTCTGTGTGACAGATGTATGAGATTAAGAGGGACGGACTATAACCAAACTAAGCAGGGGACATGGAGACTACATCAGCTTGGATCACTTTCCTTTCTCTCCTTCTGCTCTCGTCTTCAGCCGCAATCCTCCTGACTCGACCGTCTTTTATAAAATTGCGTTCAGTTCTTAAGAATGGCCAAAAGAAAATGAGCTGCTATTCCCGGCTCTGCTCTCCCCCTGTGGGCCCGTGGAGGAATCGAGCTGGTAATGGATAAGCCCCAATGGCAAACCCATCTGACATGAACTTTTGAGAGCAAGGAAAACAAATAATTGAACCCTTGGCCCTGCCAGAGTGAGTATGTATTGGCTTCCATGTGCACGCTCCCCAGTGTGGCTTTTTGTCATCTTCTGAGGGAGGTTTATTTACAGCCTGGTTCCTTGGCTGTCTGAGGACCATTTGAGAGCCACTGTGATGATATTTTAGTGGCCTGAGAGGATTGACAAAAAGATATGTTGCCTTCATCTATCACAAGATTATTATGATAGCCTGACATACACAATTTTAGATGTAGGATTACGTTATTCACAATGTTCACATTTAATTTTTATAGAAAAGTTAAACAACACTAAGCGTCTACAGCAATTCTGTTGGCCCTTTATGGCTGTACCTAGGCACGGCGGTGCTTTGAGCTGAATGCTAATATCAGCATGCTAACATGCTCACAATGCTAACATGCTGATGTTAAGCAGGTATAATATTTACCATGTTCGTCATCTTAGTTTAGCATGTTAGTTTGCTAACATGTGCTAATTAGTACAAAACACAAAGCACAGCTGAGGCTGATGGGAATGCCAATTAGTTTTGCAGATATTTGGTCATAAACCAAATCAAAAGTAGTCGACAAATTGAAATTCTGAGCTGATTATGGTGCTAGATGAAAAGTCAGAGTACCACAAAAGTGATTACAATTTATCCTGAGGGGGACATGAATGTGTGTACCAAGTTTGATGGCAATCCATTCAATAGTTGTTGAGATGTTTCACGTAAAACCACAAATGTCAACCTTATGGTGGCGCTAGAGAAAATGTCAGGGGATCACCGAAGTGATTAGGATTCATAGTCTGGGAACCATGAATGTCTGGACAGATTTTTGTGCCAGTCAATCCGGTAGATGCTGAGGTATTTCACACAATAAGTGACCTGTTGGTGGCGCTAGAGGAAAAGTAAGGGGATAACCAAAGATATCATGGATATCTGTACCAAATTTAATGGCAATCCACCCAAAAGTTGTCAAGATATTTCACTAAAAGCCAAAAATGTCAATTTGCTGGTGATGCTAGTGGAAAAGTCAGTAGGATTCATCCTCTGGGGACCATGAATGTCTATACAACATTTCATGACAATCCATCCAATATTTGTTGAGACATTTCAGTCTGGACCAAAGTGGTGGACGTACCGACCGACCAACTTACATTGCCAAGTTTCTCAGTGGTTTTACTAGTACACTGTGTAAAAATAGTAACATTTCTACAATAAATGGCAAACCTCTTTCCCCAAATGTAACTCTGTGGAGTTTTTCAGTCGTGTAGCTGAACAGCATCCTTCCTCCAAGAAGTGTTTGTGACTCTGGACTAATCACCTAATGCACTGAACACTAAGCAAACACTGAGATGTGTGCTGGAGGTGTTTATTGTGAATGTAGCTCCTGGCTGGTGTGAAGTACTTGCCAAAGTAATTGATCAGAGCCCATCTGGATGCATTAACGTTTTCCACTGAAAGTAATTCAAAGCAGGTAAACATTGCTCTGAAAGTGAGCAATCAAATCACAGCGTGACTCCACTGCAGGACAGGACTAGATTACAACAATGAAAAGAACATTTCTACTTTAGTTTTTCTTCAATTTAGTCAGAGAATATTTCTCTTTTTTCCCTGAAAGATTTATACTCTTTCTCAAAGCAACATTTGTGTAGACGACATGATTGCAAAACTAATTTCAAATACACTGCCAAGGTACCATTACCGTATTGACTATGTACAGATCTCTTTATCTGTTCAGATGGTTCTTTCCTCACATGCTAACTATTAAGCTATTAAAAAAAACAACTATTCGTGCCATTAGGAAAGTAAAATATAGGCAAAGCAGAAGTACCACATGTAGAAGCTTTCCTTAACTGGGTACAACATAGGTTCAAATAACTTTTGTGTTACATACTCTATAGGGATTGAACAGCAAAACAAATGTTTATAATATCATGTGTCTTCTGTCTTTATTTCATAGGAACCTGGCATCAAACTCTCTTGAACACATCTCGTGGAGGGTGTTTCATTTTCTACCACTGCTCAACCTGTGAGTCCCTTCAAATTCCTAATGAGGGCCCTCTCATTCATTCCAATAAGTGTAAATTCGCAGGAGGTGAAGTTGGCTGTATGGGAGGAAATAATCTTACTGATTGGGCTGCACATCAACACTAGGAGCCAAAGAAAAACAACAACTCACAATAGTCCAAGATCACCTTAATCTGCCACTTCCTGTGCCAGGTTCCCTCATTCAGTGGCATTGGTATTATTTGTTCCTTTAGCAGCCCAGGTCTTGGTTCAAAGTTGCTTGTTGCCTACAGTATATTTTGTAAGCTGGATCCATCATTTGTTTGCCATAAATTTGACAATTGGTCATTTTACTTCTTATGTGCATTGATGGCTCACATTACGAAAATTAATGTTCTATTTAGGTATTAAATGTTGAAATTGAAGTACATTATCTTAAATTCCTTGTGCTTTGCATCTTTTAGTTATTAATGGTTAAAGGAGTTGTGCTAGTTCAATACTGTCGTGGGAGGGTCTTGCTTTTTTTTAAAAAGTGAAACATCATGTTCAGCCCCCCCTTCCCCATCCAAATAATTTTCGTACAGTCCCTAAGTCAAAAGTTGTAGGTGACAAACTTGAACAAGTAGGTCTACAGCTTGTATACTTACAAGATATTAGTGCAAGACATTGATGTTAAGGACAAACCACTTTACAGACACCTATGATTTGAGTTAAGGTTTTGTTTGTTGTCAGGTTGTTTGAAGTCAGCAAGCTGCAGACCTTTCTCAATTTAAATGGCAAAGTAGCAATTCTGGTCAAAAGCATGCATCAGAGTCCTTCTGTGGCTGAGCCGGCTCACTTCCTGCTGACTCCCCAAACACATAAATGGCACGAAAGTAATTTACTAATATGGCTCTTCGAGACTTTTACTGGACCCAATGGCTTTTTATGCTTGTTTCTTTTGTAATGATTGTGTATGGGGAAAAATCTTATTGGGCCAGTGGGTGTCACTTGCCCTGCAATTCTGACAGTGGCCACTTAGCCAAAATCACCGCACAGCCCATGCAGCACTGTCCCCGGGGGCTCTGTGTACCAGGTGTCCTTTTTACGCTTAAAAAAGAACAATCACAAATGATGGCAGCGTCACGTTTCACAAATGATCATTGCTCACACATACATTTGCAAGTCATACTCACATGCATTAACGCATGGGTCGCAAGTATGATGTTTGTTTTGATTAGTGAAATGTGTCAAAATCAACACGAGAGGAAATGATCTCATGTTGTAAATCACTGCTTGCATGTTGCAAATTTGGTGAAATGGGCCCGTGGCTAGCTAACTAGCAAACCTATACAGCCACAGGGGAGAATGGCTGGCCTAATATCGAATCTAGATCACAGTCTGGCTGAATTTAAAATGTTCAGTCGACAAATACTGCTGCTGTTAAACACTTTTTTTACAGAGAGAAAAATGCTTTTGTGCTCTCCGCTGACATTATCACCTACTTTAAAATACAAAGATGGCAGGTAAAAATACAAAATATGCTCAGTAAATATATAAAGATCTTAAAGCTAAATTATGAGGCCTTTCAGTGTTCTTGTGGTCTTTGTGGTGCTTTCACAATACCTACCTACCTAAGAACATACCTAATAAGGTATTTTAAAAGAAACTACTGCTGCCTTTTGATTGACAGCACTCTTTTCTGTGCATGGCAGCAACACTTTTTCTTTAGTTACAGCTCATAGGGTTTTTGAAAGCTGAAGAATAATTGATTGACTGATAGAATAATTATAGGTATGAAAGGTTGTTTTCTATCTAAAAGGTAAAATTCTTCAAGGATTTGTATTAAATCAAAATTGTATATATATTTCTAAATATAAATTGAGGTTAGTGGTTGTAAAAGGAAACTGTTTGAAAGTATATTCCATCCTAACTAAAAAACAGTTCAACCAATTGCATAAAGAGAACATGTGATAAATAAACTCATTCATTAGTTTCTCCATGCAGTCTGATTTATGTTTGACAGCTGAAGCTCTTGTCTTTCTTGTGAGTTCTTGTCAGAGAAGTTAAATCAAAAGGAATTAAGAACTGAATTTCTGACCAGTAGAGCTGATTTTTCCCCTTTTTTCTCTTCAGGGTTTTGAGGGACAACCCTCTTGTTTGCTCATGTGACCTCCACTGGCTCCAGCAGTGGCAGCGTTATGAACGTGGTGACCTGGACAACCAAATGTTGTCTTGTTTCTCCAATTATCAGGAAGTACCCCTCAACGTCTTGGTGATAGATAACTGCAGTGAGTTCGGCTTTCATTTTGATATCTGAACTTCATTTTGCACTGTATTGTAAGTCCCCCTCCACTCCAAAATGTGTTTCACTTATTGTTACTTCACTTGAATGTCCGACCTTCACTGTGCAGAATGATGTTTGTGTTTGACACTAGAAGGTAGAAAGTTTCATGCTCATCTTAAATATAGACATATGTGTCTTGTAGTTAAACTTCTGAAATAAGAAATATTTATATATTTAAAGTAGGAGATATTTAATTAGGTAATTCAATTGTGATTTTTTTTTTGTTAATAACCATATCAGACACAAATTATTCTTCAAAGCAGAGTATTTTACTACGTCTTAAGACATGTCTGGAGGGGATCTTTAAATATTTTATTGTAAAGTTCATTTCTAATCTTTATTATAAGTTTCCCTCTCATGAGATGTAATGAATATTTGAAATGACGCAGCTTCATTCAATTGGTTTGAAAAGGAAAACCCATTTGTTGTTGTTCCTTTTCTACATATTAATGCCTTCAACAAGCAGTTGCAGTGAAATGCAGGGAAGAAATTGGCTCAGCATTGCCAATTTAATCACATACAGTAGGAACATCTTGTTGCCAGGAAACATATGAGAGAGTTTTTGGCCCTGTGCTGTTTCTCTGAACTTCTAAAAAAAAAAAAAACGCTTGGCTCTTAGTTGTTCCATCACATTAGCAACCTGTGCTCATTGCTATGTGCTGCTTACGCTGTCTCCACTGCTGCTCTCAGGTCTGCCTGAGGTGACTATTGTCTCCTCCAAAGACAAGATTGAAGAAGGAGGCGACCTGACATTTGCATGTCATGTGACAGGAAGTCCCACTCCTAGTGTGAGATGGCGAACTGAGGAGCTCCACTCTCACTTCTTTACTGAGGTAGTGAAGAATTTCCACTATATGTTTATATGTATATATCATACAGATATCACCAAAATAACGTTTTACGTATGCTGTACAGATTTTAAAGACCCTTGACGCAAATGTGTGATTTCTCATATTAGGCTATATGAATAAAATTGACTTGACTAGCCAAATGCAGCTTCAAACAACTTCATATTGTTTCCAAACTCAGGACTATTACTGTTTTGCTGACTTGAGAAAAAAAAACATCCACACCTTCATGTCTTAAATATTTTGGTATTATTAAAGGATACTTCTGGTGATCATCTATATTTTTCTTATTGTCAACAAATCCCATAAAAACACCTAAACCAACAATGAATTGATTCTACCAACAAGTATTGTCTGTGTAGCCAAAGCCTGATATATCTTATTCCTCTGATCCTTCGTTATAATGAACACGGCCACTGTAATTTAGTTTGAGTCAATCCCACATACACCGTCCTGCTACAGCGCCAAATCCGCAGCTGAAAATAGTCCCCAAGAAATGTTCCATTTGCTACTGTTTGAGTAATGCTTGCTAAAAACTACAATGCACGGCTGTTTTAGGAAATTATTTATATGTACTGTATATCCGTGACCTGTTTTATAAAGATTTATGTCTTCAGTAGGAATAAATTATTGGGGCTGAGTGCCACAGACAGGGTCAGGAAGTCATAAAGTATTGAGACTCATTGAGTGCGTTTACATGCACACTAGTATCCTGGTTATATTTGGGGGTTTTGGAGTGTCCCAGACTAGTTATGTGTAACATCATATCCTGGTTTCAGAAACCTGGATATGCTAGGAGGAGTGCAGGTATAAAAACCATGATATAGTGGCAGATAGTATCTTGGTTGTTGTGGAGAAATCATTGAGGAATCAAGCTGCACAACAATGATCAGAAACTCATGAAATAACCAGGTTTCTCATGTTCCATGTAAACGTTATATTCTAAATATGATCAAAACCAGGTTAACCAAGACTCAAAACCGACCGGGATGCTTATGTGCATGTACACACACTAATTGTTGGTTTTAGTCTTTTTATGGGATTTATTGACAATAAGAAAAACATAGAACATATCACCAGTCTTATCCTTTGAGACTTCTTTATCCCATCGCCAGCAACTGTAGTTGAAAATGTTGTAGCAAGGTTAATAAATAAATAAAAAAGGGACAATATTACTCAGATTCTTACCTCCCTCCACTGGCTCCCTGTTGGCTGTAGAATTGAGTTTGAATTCTCGTTTTGTCTATAAGCACTAAGTGGTCTTGCCCCTACATATGTATGTGAACTGCCCCTAAACCACTCTGTCAGAGACCTGGGATCATCTGGCCAGAGGCTCTTGTCTGTCTCTAGATCTAGGACTCCATGTTTTGGGGATAGGATTTGCTCAGTAGCCTCCCCCCAAAAAATATGTAATTCCTTCCCCTCTTCCATTTGATCTCACTTTATTGATGCTTCAACTTAAAAATTCTCTCACTGGCTTTTAACTCTGTCTGACTGTTGTTGCTGAGGCCACGTGTCTGTAGGACCTGGTTGTCTGTGTGCAGATTTTATTCTATTTTAATTCACAGTTTCCTTTATTTTCTGCTTTTCTCACTGCCCTGTAAAGCTCATTAGCTCAACTGTGCTGTGCTTAAAGCCTTATAAATAAAGTTAGGTTGGGTTCTGTAATCGATTGATCTACAGTAGAGTAAATTGGATCCCATTTCATCCCTCTAACCTGTCTATACCTCTAAGTGATTCATACGTAGTTGTGACCAGGGTGCATTAACCTCCTCCTCTGCTCTTTGTGTGCACTGTTGGCTGCTGCAGGAGAGAATCTGGGGCTCCACATTAGAGCTGGTCCTTTACCTCACCAACGTTTCCTCCAGTGACAACCTGCACAACCTAACTTGTGAGGCCGAGAACCAAGCTGGGCCTGGGGAGGAGATGGTGCAATTGGACATTGAGTGTAAGTGCGTGCAAAACAAAACCACACTCTTGAATGCTCACAGGCTCAATGCGAGTCGTCGGGCTTAATGGAGGTTAGGTCGAGAGCACACTGGGGCTATTTTTCTAGTGCAGGCAGGGTGGACAGCCAGAGAAAAGAAAAATGCACTGCACTGATTTCTTCTAAATGCCCCCTCTACAAATACAAGTATGTACCCACCATGCTTCTAATGGAGCTCTTTGTCACCTGCCACTCACTCTGGCGGCTGGTGAGAAGTGTTAAAATAATATGAGTGAAGTGCTGCAGGTATGGCTTGCCATTTAATGCAGGGATACAATGAGAGGACAAAAGAGAGTGAACTTACCTCGCCTTGCTCTTAAAGAACTCCTTCACCTCACATACTTCTAAATTACAGATGCAGCTTGGCCCAGGAGGTTTACTGTTGTTTTCTCCTTTCAGATGCATTAGTGCATCTGGAAGTTGAAGAACACTGAGAAATGACAGCACCCAGCGGTCCCACAGAAAACAGAGTCAGATGCATTAGTGATACATTACTGAAAAAAATACTGCCCAAACAATATCATATATCACCAACTCAGTGACACTCATTAGAAAATAAAGGCAAAAAGAGCGGGGGCGCCAATCAGCTGAAGCCAAATGCACAAGCATCAAGGGACAGATAATGAACGTCAGGAAAATGGGGCTGATAACCCGTGCTAAGATCTGATTTGAGCCTGTGCTAATGGACTTTTCCCTCCTACTCCGGAAAACCGCTTCATCCACAGTGATTGGCAGTCTGTAAATGCGTTAGTGCAGCTAATCTATCAACATCAGCCCCCCTGGTGGACGGACACTCGTTAACCGCTAGCCCTTTAATTACTCTTAATTACCTCCCAGAACAGTGGGTGTTTACTGCTGAGTGGCTCTCTGTGCCATTGATTCATGGTACTCGTGCGGCTTCCCTTTCATAAAAGAGCTTTTGGAAATAATGTTTTTTTGCAATGTCAATTTTTAACTTTAAAGTTAAAAGGTGAATTCAGAGCGTACGTTTTACCAATGTCCAAGTCAATATTTTATATGCAAAGGTTCCAGTTAACTATGAATCTGCCTGGACTGATGCCGGGAATCATTTTGTGTATTTGCCACATTGTTTTTCAAAATGTTCATTGTCTAAATTCTGCAATGAGGTCTGAGAACTGGTAGGTCTCATTAAACATAATTCTAGCCTCCCTTTTAATCCCCGCAGTGCAATAGCTTGTGTAACGTTAACAGAGGTCGCTAATGGATGATTAATTAAATGTGATAAACATAATCTTAACTCAGTCTAACAGACTTCAGCGAGCCCTGGGTAAAGAGACAAATGCTGCAGTATCCCCTTAGTGCAGCACTTTCTGAGGGTGGGTCATGGGTTAAGAGCAGCAGGATGGCTGGTGCAGTATGAGGGGTCTCTGCACTTGAGAGTCGTGTTCGATCTAAACGAAAGCCATTTCCTGTAACTTCATGTCCAGCAGAGCTTCCAGGTAGCTTTTTGTGGTCATGGGCACAACGACGACCAGGATTCATTATTCATAGCAGGTCAGCACAGGTTTGCAGTACAGATGGGGAACATTGATTCATGGAAACTCAGAGGGAACCTATAGGGCACTTCACCAATTTTTGACTTTATGCTATACATGATCAAAGTGCACATTCAGCATACAATCATAGCATATAGAATTGTGCATTGAAATTAGCTTTGACTTACTGGCATTTACCAGTGGCGGACTTTTTACTTCTTCTATTTCAGAGGGAAAAATTGTACTTTTTACTCCAGTAAATTTATTTGACAGTTATAGTTACTAGTTACATTTCAAATTAAGATTTTACACACAAAACATATGATCGGTTTATAAAAGATGATGCATTGTTTTGGATGAAACTACCCAACAGTATACGAAGTGGCTGAAATTAGCTCCACATCGACCAACTATGACTATTTAAGTACCAGTTACTATAATAAATAATACTAATAAAGTTGATTTGTATAGCACTTATCAAAACCAGTGTTACAAAGTGCTTTACAATGAAAACATAAAACAACAATAAAATATACAGCAATGTATAAATAAACAGGCAGGCATAATCAAGGACCAAGTGTTATAAGTGAATAAAATACATCTAAAACTTAAAAGAAAATTATAAGAAAGCCTTTCAATAAAAATAAGCCTTCAAAAGTTATTTAAAACGAGATACTGATGAAGAAAGCTGGAGTTCCTCTCGACTAATCGTTGCAGCTCTTGCCGAGAGTTAGATGAGAAGATAGCTTAGCATAAAGACTGGAAACGGGGAAACAGCTAGCCTGGCTCTGTCCAAAGGTACTTTAGAGGAGCTTTTGAGGTGCTGGCAGGCTAATTTTGTTAGGTATTTTATGTTTGGATAACTCCACCTGCTTCAATAGAATAGTTCAACATTTTGGGAAATATTCACTTTCTTGCCAAGACATGAGAGATGGGTACCACTCTCATGTCTGTACGTTAAATGTGAAGGTAGAGCCAATAGCCGCTTAGCCTAGCATTAAAAACAACAAGTTTTTAGAGAGTTACGGTGAGTTACGTGCTGGAACCTAAAGCTAGAACTTTGTATGTATTAAACAACGAGATACAACATGTTAATTATTGAGCTTTAGAGTTGCTGGTAGCCAGATTTTTTTTACTTTTGGACAGAGCCAGGCTAGCTGTTTCCCCCTGTTTCCACTCTTTATGCTAAGCTACGCTAACTGGCTGCTGGCTGTAGCTTCATATTTACCATAGAGACAAGAGAGTGGTATCAATTCTCATTTAACTCGAATGTATTTCCCAAAATGTCAAACTATTCCTTTAAGTCTTCACTTTGTTAGTTGACGTTCCAGTTTAAAAACACCAAGTCAGGAGCAGTTTACCAGCTTGCAGCTCAGCATTTGTTGTGGAGGAAAGAGAGTTCACTTCACTTATTCACTTTCCTACTACTGCTCTTCTCTAACCTATCATCTCCCATCTGTCACCTCACAACAGTTCCAGTCAAAATCCTCTTCCTGAAGGACGCTGTGCCGCAGCACCACTGGTGTTTCCCCTTTGCTGTGGATGGTAATCCTGAACCAACGATCACCTGGCTTTACAATGGAAGTAAACTCAAATTGGACACCTACACATACGTCCAGCTCATCCATGATGTGGGTGACGGATCAGTGATACATGGTTGTCTCTTCCTCAACAAGCCCACCCACATGAACAACGGCTACTACACTCTGATCGCGAAGAACAAACTGGGACAGGAAAAGGCCACAGCCACTGGGATCTTTATGGACAACCCCTTCGGCCCATTCGATCCTGAGGGGAAATTTGAAAGTGAGTTCCTGAAACTGTTTTGTAGCTGCAGAATGTTTTTTCCGAGCAGTGTCCCATAACGAGCAGACGAGGCCATTAGGGCAGCTAAGAAAGAAATCTATCTGAATATCTTATGATTTTAACACTGCTCGGTCCAGTGTTAAAACAATGGCTTGATTAATCTGTAACACTTCACAATACTCTGACCACTTTCTTCATGAGTCGTTCCTGGTTAACTCTGAATCAGCTGTTGAGTGGCACAAAAGTAATAACCACTCATTAATTACTAATTACTAAAACATTAGTTTCTATTTTGTGCCCCCTCGAGTAAAGTGGTGCAGCATACTGAGAAGTTACCAGTGATCCTTCATTAAGTAATGATTATTATACCATTACTTACACTTTTTGGGACCCCCTCTCCCAAGCAAAGTAAAGCATCATCCTGCAAAACTAACAAGTAGCTACTGATACTGATACTGTTACAGCAGCCAGGTCAAACATATATATATAAAATATAATATTTCATTATATAATAAAATAACAAATGATTTAGGTAAAATTATATTATATATATATATATATATATATTAAGCAATTATAAAGCCAAATTTACATTCAGTGCCTAACATAGGCTAAATAAATATAGGGCTACAACTAGAATAGAATAAATTGAATAAAATAAAAACTGTGAATACAGACTAGAGATAGGATATTGAATATACACTGTACAATGATAGAGCCCAGTAATGTATTGTACATTAAAAGTGCAAGTCAAGGCTATAGGCTGTACAAGGTGCATGATTTGATTTAATATATGTACACAGGGGTCTGTTCTGTAGAAGTTAAGTGGTAGCATACTAGATACAAGACATTGCGGTGATATACGTGGTACTTTAGAATAATTTACATTAAGAAATACACAGATAGTTATCTGCAAAGGTTTAATATTGAAACAGGGTGTGTCTGTGTGTGGATGTTTTATAAGTTGCCAAATAGTCAGTCTTGAATAGCACAGGTTGCATCTTTGTTCTCTCTAATGTGTGTTCATAAATGTGTTTGTGTTCTTGCTTCCCTTTATGCCAGTCTTTGATATGGATCTAGGTAAGTCTTTGATTTTTACTCTCCTAAAAATCTCAGCATGTCTAACACTGCACAGGCTTGATGTGAAGTTTGTCCTGAGTCATTTTTCTTTAACGAATCTCGTTTCTGCCCCTCAGTTCCTACAAACAAGTCAGACATGGACGTCACAGAGAACCCGGAGAGTCGAGTGTTTGTGGTACGTCTGCTCGTCATCATTCCCAATATAAATGTAATGACGATCAGTGATCTTAGTGAGTGTAACTGCAAATCTGCGTGTCTTGTTTGAACAGGTGTCTGTGGCTGTGTGTCTTGCTGTGTTTGCCTGCACTTTCCTTCTCATCATGGTTGTGGTTATTAACAAGTGTGGCCAGCATTCCAAGTTTGGTATTAACCGTAAGTTATCGCACATCATTTCATTTACTGCACGCATGATATAGCCGCTAGTTGATTAAAGGAATAGCATGACAATGACATTTTGGGAAATACGCTTACTCTCTCTCTTGCTGAGGGTTAGATGAGAAGATCGATACCACTCTCATGTCTGTATGCTAAATATGAAGCTAGAGCCAGCAGGCAATTAGCTTAGCTTAGCATGAAGAGTGGAAACAGGGGAAACAGCTGGCGTGGCTCTGTCCAAAAGTAAAAAAATCTGGCTACCAGCAACTCTAAAGCTCAATAATTAACATGTTGTATCTCGTTGTTTAATACATACAAAGTTCTAGCTTTAGGTTCCAGCACGTAACTCACCGTAACTCTCTAAAAACTTGTTGTTTTTAATGCTAGGCTAAGCGGCTATTGGCTCTACCTTCACATTTAGCGTACAGACACGAGAGTGGTACCCATCTCTCATCTCTTGGCAAGAAATGTTCCATTGAAGAAATGCTCCCTGAATGTGTGAAACAGCAACAGCTGGAGTTTTACACATTCGATTTCTTTTACCATAGCGTTAACTATGGAGCCAGAGATGGGAGTTTATTAGCTTAGCTTAGCACAAAGACTGGAAGCAGGGGGAAGCAGCTAGCATGGCTTTGTCCAAAGAGTTCAAACATCCACCTACCAGCACCTCTAAAGCTCACTAATTAACATCTCGTTTGTTTAATCCGAACAAAAACAGAAATGTAAAAGTGACATGTTGTGGTTTTACAGGGAGTTACTTGCTGTAACTATTTTTGAACTTTGGACAGAGCCGGGCTAGCTGTTTCCCACTGCTTCCAGTAAAAGCTAATCAACTCCCAGACTAAGTATCACTTGTGGCATCAAGATTTCTTTGAGAGGTTTGGAGTCAAAATGACTTTGAGAAAGATATTTATAAATAAATTCAGTTTCCTCTCTGTTATATTGCCATGCTGTACTAGCGTGATAAAAGGAACCTAAACCATTTGGTGACATTGTCTCAGCCCAGAATGACAATCTGAAGACGTATATGCGAACTGGAATGAGCCATAATCAAACGTTCTGCCACATTATTGTTTCAAATTGCAGATGGTTCTGTCAGGCTCTCAGAAGGTAATGCACAGGAGAGACCGACTAGTGTAGGATTTCCACTGAGCTCTAACTTTGCGTACCGGCAGCCGCTGTGTCGGCCGTGCTAGAGTGCCTTAATTACTGCATGAGAATGGCAGCAGAAACCTCCCTTGGCCACCGCCACGTGGTGAGGGCCATTAAAGAAAATGGATGGATGGATGGATGGAGGAACAGCCAGAAGTGATATAGCTCCGCTTGGACCCCACCTCCCAACACAAACACATATACACATCTACCCTTCTCACTCTCAAAGTGCCTAAGTGGGCCTGATTGCCTAAGTGGACCCTGCTCCCTCTTTCCCCCCCTCGCCTCTGTGCTCTCTCTTTGTTGTTCCATTTTCTACCGTGTTGGACTCTGGGGGTTCTGTGGTTTGCCTTGCTGAGTGGGGTTTTACAATTTGGTCCCCACTTGTTTGGCTTTTAATACGCACTGTAGTCAGGGGTTGCTTACCATTCAGGCTTCCTATATGGTCATTTTTCAGTTCAATGTGGCCTGATTGCTGCATGGTTGATGATGGTGATTATTAGAGCTCATCTGTCACCATGGTACCAACAAACGTGCAACCAAGTTTGTGGCGGAGAACGTCGATTCCTCAAACGGAAAAAATTGGTTTTGAATTTTCTTTTGATGGCCACTGCAATCACAAATGGTTGGAGGCTGATTGGGGGTTACATATCTCTCAGTTTTGCTTGTTTGCGTCCCTCCTCGTTTCATTAGGTTCATCTGTTTTGGGCACTGAGGATGACCTGGCCGTGTCGCTTCGTTTCATGAACTTTGGAACCAGCCCGCCTTCCTCAGATGAAGACTCCGGTTTATCCAGCTTTGTAGAGAATCCACAGTACTTCTGTGGCATCATCAAGGAGAAAGACATGTGTGAGTGTAATTGCTGAGCTCGCTTCCACTTGTTTGCACTCTGCTGATGTTGATGGTTTGTTACTGAATCCACACTCGTGCTTATTCCCTCAAATTTCATTAAATTTCAGTGTTTTGATTATTGGTGTTGTTCTTTATGCCAAGCACTTTCTCATGTGGGGTGTTTTGGTCAGTGTCGGTCTTTTTTTTTTTATTAATGTCTGTAATATTTGAGTGTTTTTATTTGCTAATTACAGCACAAGCACACAATGGATTTCATAAGGGACAACAAAGCAAATATAATTAACTTTTGGTGCAAACAAGACATCAGGTGATCAAGTCACTTCAGACGTTATCACCCAGATTTCTAAACCTTTTCTGTATTTTATGATCAGGTGTCCAGCACATTAAACGGCAGGACATTGTGCTGAAGTGGGAGCTTGGTGAAGGAGCGTTCGGCAAAGTCTACCTGGCAGAGTGTGCCAACCTCAGCCCCGACAGCGACAAGATGCTCGTCGCCATCAAGGTGAGAGCGAATTTACGCCGTCACTCTCCGCTGTCTCAAAGGCACTTTCACTATTAGTCTGGTTTCATTCCCTCTAAACATTTTCAGGCATTAGTGAAACCACGTCGGCTGTCAGTGTGAAGTCTAAGCAGCAGAGGAGAGAGTGCTGGAATAATAACACTTTTTCTATAGAGTTTTGCTGAAATACAGGTAAAAACTGTGTGAAATTGTACTTGTATAAAATGAGGTTACAATTATCTTTTAAAAGAAACACTATTACATTAGATTTGCCTTTGCAATGCAATAAAACAAAAGAGAAAAGCAGTACCTGAATTTTAAACCAGTTACTCTTGTTGTCTGTATGAAACTTTGTCTGTAAAACAAGTCAAAATGTGGGATCTTGGTGGCCAAGGGGTTTAAGATGCTGTCCATGTAAGTGCAACAACAGAAATAAATACTTAAAAAACGTGAAGTTAAGTACTCAAAAAAGCTAACTGATAGCACACCAACAACAGTAAAAGTAAGTGCACTGCACTTCAATCATCCGTATACTGAAATAACATCCTGCGGTTTCAGAGTGAGGCGTCTTTGTTGAGGACAGTCAGGTGGTTTAACACACAGCTCATGTTACAACAGGTTAATGCAAACCACAGCGAATAAAAACAAGACGATGAATCTGGCTCTGCTCAGATTTATCATCCCATTAATCAGACGTATGCTTTTATTGCAACACATCATCACTCATCCTGTGAGCAGGGCCTTAGCAATGAATTCTGGCCCCCAGATGAAAAAAACTATTACACTCTTATTGCCTTTTATTACACTCCTCACTGTTGGTTGCTTTTAACGCTGTTGATTTAAGATGTTTTTCTTTAAGCCCAACAACCAGCATCTTCATTTAAATAAATGCACACCCCTTGTTTGGTCACAGACTCTAAAGGACGCCAACGAGTCGACCCGGCAGGATTTCCAGAGGGAGGCGGAGCTGCTGACGGTGCTCCAACACCAGCACATTGTGCGATTCTACGGCGTCTGTACCGACGGAGAGCCGCTGGCCATGGTGTTCGAGTACATGAGGCACGGAGACCTCAACCGATTCCTTCGGTATGTAGCAGACCTGCTCATGATGGCCTGAGGGTCACGAGTTCAATTCCCACAACTGTCCATCCCCGCCGAACAAAATGTCGACCCTTCCAGTAGTCAGTATCATCAGGAAGTGTGCTACATGCGGAAGGTTTTCTGTATTCCTCATCTCAATGACCCAGTAAAAGTAATGGTTTCAAGTAGAGGTTTCCTTAATGTGCATCAAATAGAACATCCTCTATCATTATTATTCTCAAGCCCCAGTATCACATCATCAGAAACAGTTAGAGGTCTTGTGAAATGATTAATCGACAGAAAATTAACACTTTTTTTAAAAGCAAAAATGCCAAAAATTCACTGTTTCTAGCGTTGCAAATGTGAATATTTGATATTTTTTCTTCTGTGATATGAAACTGAATATATTTGGGTTTTAGACCTTTGGTCAAAAAACAATCAATTTGAATATCTTAACTTGGGCGTCAGGATATTGTGATGGACATTTTCTATTATTTCATTGACCAATCAAGAAAATAATCAGCAGATTAGGCAGGGCAAGTTTATTTGTATAGCACCTTTCAACAACAACATAAGACATAAAGGCATTAAGACAAGATACAGTGCAAGATATGACTTAATAGTCCCAAACTGAACTTAACTTAGATGAATCGATAATAAAAATAATCCTGATTTACACCTGTGCTTTTCCTACTGTGACATGTTAAAATGTCTGTGAAAAAGGCCTATTGCCTCATTGTCTGAATTCACCCCTTTCGGCCTTCCAGTGATCTCTGTTAAGCCACTTCACGTCTTCCTCCCCTTCCTTCAACGACAGCTCTTAGTGTCTTTGAGCAAGACATTTAACCCCCAACTGTTAGAACTGTGTATCTCGTCAGTGCCCAATCGTTGTGTGAATGTTTTTAACTGTTAATACTTAAACAACTGTTACAAAATGACACTGATAAATAACTCCAGTTCTCTAAAGACACAGTGAACCGCAGTGCTACTACAGTATCAGTCAGACCTGATGTGTGCTTAACAGTTAAAGCCACTCAGCTGACCTCGGAGGACTGTGGTTCCAGTGGTCACTCAGTGAGTCTGTGGATTCTGCGTGTTTAAGTAGAAATGCATCAAGGAGACCGGCACACCGGCTGTGGAAGTGTTTGTACTTGACTGGACAATTATTTTTGATAATTTTGATGTTGCTGCTTTTCCTCCATCTCTGCACTTTGCTTATTTATCTAGGGACCTGGAGATAGTCAGTCATTTCAATATCCTGTAAAATATACACGTCTTTGAGTCAGAATTTGAGGATAAATTGCCCACTGTCTTTTGCTAAAGTGACTCAAACACTTCTTAATATCAGTTCGGATTTGTTTTCACTCCATAATTTCTCCTCCTTTTTCCTCCACTCACAGCTTATATCACCCTAATGTCACAGAAAACGGAGGCAGAGTTGTATAGAAGGACATTTCGCTTTTGCTAAATCAGAAATGAAAAAAATCCTGTTGCATCCCAGGAAGGATTCTTGTTTGGTGCAAATGTGATTCATATCATTCATGTCAAGGCACTGGGCGAATATATTATTTACAAGATGTCCTCATATAATAATGGCAAATAGAGCGAATTTCAAATGTGGCAGGATATTATTTGAATACTGACGGATGCAGTAAATAACCTGACTGAGCACTTAAGCAGAAATAGACACGTTTCCTTGAACCATACATTGAACTGATGTGATATCTCAAGCAGAAGATATCTAGCAAATTAGTTCATAATAACACTTGATAGGTTGTGTAACATGGTAAGTGAAAAGCTTTAAAATATGTTATTTCAATCATTTAAATTGTAACCTAAAAACATCTCAGTTTAGAAACCTCTGGAGGGAGCTAAAGGGGTAACTGAGGACTGAGACAGTGTTGACCTATTAGAGCTCACTTGGCACCTGGGAAACCATCTGACAAAACTATTAGAGCTGACGCAGTTGATGCTGTCTGCCAGGTGTCCTCCACAGGAGACAGATTGGGAATGAAAACACACAGACAAACACACATGCATGCACACAGACTTTGCCTGAGATATATGTTCACGAATGGATGGAAATCGCATTTCCAGCAGACAGAATGGGAGAAACGTCTGAGGGCCCCCACAATGCAGCTGCTTTCCCACCCTGCCACCTGCCTTTTAAACTAATAGTGATTGTATAGACAACTTCCTTTGTAAGGAGGGGACAAAGTGGAGAGGAGAGATATTAGGATGGATGGAGACACATCATCTGTGATTTTCTCATTTAGGCTGGAGTTAGACGTGAGAGTGGGTGTTTATGATCCACAAGAACAACTGAGAGTCAATGTGCTCTGCATCTCCGAATTGCATTATTGCAAATCAATTGTAGGCGTATTACAAGCCTTATGTTTTCTATTAACCATCACTGTTAAATGGCTTTATTATGCCGTGGTCACGCCGATAATGTCTGCAATGCTCTCAAGAGCTCATATATGTCAGAAATGTTCAATCTGCAGATTGCATGCTGAGGTCGTTGTCCTTCAGGTCACCCAAGGTTGATGCCATAGTTACCAACATACTGGGTGCCCAATCGCAGCGTTTGATTAATCTGAACAGCCAATAGAAACAGAGAAGAATAGCAGAGGCCGGCATGTTCTGTTCTTTACAAATGGAAATGTGCTCGAACACTGTTCTGTCATCTACCAGTGGCTACTACTACAAACAGGTCTGACCTCTCGCTAAAAAATAGATTGAATAATTTACTTAAGAAAAGCCAGATGGCTTGAGACAAGTTTAATGATCTAATGTAAATGGTGCTTGACAAGATTATTCAACTTTGATAATTAAAACGTACAGCTTTGACGCAACTCCTATGACATCCTGTGTCACCCAGAGGTGCCAATCACCACCCACATGGCAGTTTAGTGGCGGAAATAAAACTGCCGAACTGGTACACTCTGGGTGCAGTGCTGAAAAATAACTAAGAACATTTACTCAAGTACTGTACTTAAGTACAATTTTGAGGTAATTTACTTGAGTAGTTCCATTTCTACCTATAATCCACTACATTTCAGAGGGAGATATTGCAATTTATATCTATATTTATTTGACAAGGTCTGACATGAAAAACATCTGATAGAACATTTTCAAAAGAGCATTGTTAAAGATTAAACCAGTGCTTTGTAAGTTTTTTGGCTTGTGACCCCTTACAAAAAAGAAATGTCTAATTGGAGCCTCTTGTCTTGTTTCAGATGTCTTTGAATTGTTAGCAGCTCCACTAAAGACACATTTTCACTCTAAACTCCTCAGATGCTTTCATTGAAATAATTGTTTAAGATCCAACAAGGTCAAATTATCCATTATTTCATGAAAAGTAAAGATTAGAGAAGTGTACAAAAAAATGAATACAGACTTGTGTAGCAGAACTGATTTTTGTCTTGTTATCTCTCCCATTAATCATCTCACGACCCCTCAGATTCATCTTGTGACCCTTTGAGGGCCCGACCCCTAGCCTGGGAACCACTGGACCAAACTACCAAACTGTATAGAAAGTAGTTAGTGCCACCTCCACCTGCTACAACCATAAAATGCTGCTTATACATTAACGTTACAATCAGTAACAATCTAATAATGTCATATATAATATTACATCACTCACAGGAGCCATTTTTCTGCAGAACGAGTACTCTTACGTTTGATACTTGGAGTACATTTTGCTGATAATACTTTTACTTAAGTAGGATTTTGTAGTAGGATTTTGAATGTAGGACTCTTAAATGTAATGGAGTGCTGCTGTATTAGTAGTTTCACTTAAGTAAAGGATCTAAATACTTCTTACTAATCTCTTCCTAGCCTAATTTCCCCTTTCTCATCTCACATATTTCCCTGTCAACTGTCTAACAAAGCAGAGATACCACTGAAATACTGGAAGAAAAACAGATGTAGACTCAAGCAGCCTTGATCCAAAAACACTCACATGTTCCCTGCGTGTCACCTGTAGAGCTCACGGCCCTGACGCTCGCATCCTGGAGGAGTCGAAGATGCCCCTGCTGGGTCAGCTCACCCTGCCTCAGATGCTGCACATCGCCGCCCAGATCGCCTCGGGCATGGTCTACCTGGCATCACTGCACTTTGTCCACCGCGACCTGGCAACCCGTAACTGTCTGGTGGGGGAAGGCCTGGTGGTCAAAATCGGAGACTTTGGCATGTCCCGAGACATCTACAGCACAGATTACTATCGGGTAAATGGCTGGAAAAGATAAGACAACACTATTATGTTTTGGCTTCCAGCAGCCATCTGTGACATTTCTGCTGCTACGCCAATGAGTGAAAGTTTGTTTGTGGTGCTCAAAGCATTGAAAAGTATTTCAAAAAACCTCACCAGCAACTCACCTTTCCAGAAGCAATGTCCTGGTTTCCTCACTGACCTCACTGTGAACAGTTTTAAATGTGTTACTCTTCGTTACTCTGAAAAGACCCATTAAGACCCTTTTGTTTGATTTTGGCTCATAATGGCCAGTTAAAAGCAATCCAGTGATGGGAAAAGTCAATCAGCTGGAATCACAGGTGTCTTGTAAATATGACAAACCCTGCAATCCAAATTTCACCGGTTTTAATTTAATTTAACGGTCTAAAGTGCAGTTTGCCTTTGGTTCATTTTGTTATTGCAGAGTTATTAAGAACCAGCATTTAACACTGTATTCCTATTAAACCCTGTGTTTTGGATATGTATCCTGTAGTTTAAAGAGGTACTGTACACTTTTTGAGCTGTAAACTAAATAATATGACTGTACTGTGATGAAACACATCAACGCTGGTGTTAATATTGACATTTCTTACCAAATTTATAAAGATCTGCATTTTTTCACAACATGCCATCTACTGTTTTAAATCAGCCCTGAACCTGCAAGGCCAATGCTGACATAGAGTCAACCGGTTGGGACCTGTCTACGTCACGAAATGTATATAAAAAAAGAAAGCCAGTCAGTCTCCCCCGTGTCCCCTGACCCACACGCTGCGTAGCCACGAGGCCGCGCATCCTACAGTCGTTGTTCCCTCACTCGTTGCATTTTTAAAATATGCTGGGAGAGAGGGTTCTAGCTGAATTTGAGGGTGGAGTTACTCTTAACTAACTTTCCAACCATTCTTATAAGAGGGCAGAGACTTCCAGTTTCATGTTTTGGTGTGGAAATATGGTGCAACCTGAGGCCGGAGGATCATACCTTGATTTTATAATTCAGCATTAATGAAAATTAGAGCATCCAGTCTTAGTGTTTTATCAAAGAATCAACCACCTAACACCTAATTATGTTTAAGCCATAGACTGTAGATACAGTTCACATTTTTGTTAGCTTAAACATAAAACAAAAGTTGTCAAATTCCTTGAATGTTTATAATAAACTTAATTCTTTTTCTGATTCTGTTATCCATCAGCTAGTTTGTAAAGTTAGACATGCTGCACTTGACCAAAAATGTGAGAGTAGAGTTTATTGTACATTTTGATCAGTAATGTATGTAACTAGTAACCTGTGAGAGACTGCGGAGTACTCCATTGTATTTACTATACAGTATATTCTATTGGGTGAAAGTTTTCAACCCAACTGATTAATAGTTTTTTCAGTTTGAGTCATTTCACTTACAGCATGATTTTGCTTTTAAACAGACGAGTTTGCACTAATAAAGATTCCATCCTATTTTCCACATTACTGAAAGAGTGTTTTTCATGCACTCCAGTCATTAAGGTCATGTCGATGGACAACTCCTCTGAAAACTCACAAATTCAGCAAAACATTACAGAGCAATTAGATTACCCAAACTGATTTTGATGGCTGTGAGTCCATTTCCCTTTTCACATTGAATTAAAATACTCAGTTTTGGAGGTTAAAACTCTTATTGTCAGGATTGTCTGGCTCACATTGATTTCCAGCTGCTCTTCCAGTTAGTCATAGGTAGTTCAAGGATCAATAGGAACAGGAATCTACAAAAATCAACAAAGCAAAGCTGTTAAATGTTCACCTTGAGACTGTAAAAATGTTTTAAACTCCCTTGCATATAAAATCATACTGGGTGTAAAAAGGTGAGAGCATACATTCATTGCCTCGTCTTCCTCCTCAGGTGGGTGGACGCACGATGCTGCCAATCCGCTGGATGCCCCCGGAGAGCATCATGTACAGGAAGTTCACCACGGAGAGCGACATCTGGAGCTTTGGCGTGGTCCTCTGGGAGATCTTCACCTACGGCAAGCAGCCCTGGTACCAGCTGTCCAACAGTGAGGTGGGTTGGGACGGAAAGTTAATCGACAACTTTAAAAAACATAGTCAATAATAACTAAGACGTTATCTGCCATTGGCAAATAATTTCTTCTTTCTTGTTGCCAGGAAGCATTTTAGTCGATTTATTTTATCACCAAAGGAAACACCCACAGAAACATGTCTTTCTCCATCACCCCATTTAAAGGATCAGTTCACCCAAATTACAAAAAGACATATTTTCTCACCTTTTGTGGTATCTAGCCATGCAGATAGTGTTAGTTTTATTTGTCCAGGTTTTGAGATATCTGACATTTCTGCCGCCACCCCAGTACAATGAAGGTGAGTGGAATTTCATCTGTGCTGCTCAAAACACTGATTGTTACTCTGGATGACACACAGAACATGCTGTCAACAGTTTTCATTGGGATTGCTATTTATTCACCCTCAAAACTGGATACATAAAACCAAAACTATCTGCAGGAGAAAATGTGTTGTACCCAGAAGACAAACAACAGGACATCAAGTAAACTACATGTCTTATTTGTGTGGCCCGTGGGAAGTATTGTGGCTCCACCCAGAGAAAGTTTTCTCTCAACAGAGTGCTTCTTCTCTGCCGTTGTGGACAGAGTTTTGTATTTCACTCTTAGGTTTTAACTTGACGCTGTGTGCTCAGATTTCCTGTCAGACGTCAGAATTTATTTTAGCAAGGGGTAATTGAATTTGATCTCCAAACCTCAGCAAATGAACCTGAAACTATCTGAGTGGCTAGTGGCTAAATAGTGTTTTTTATTATTATTATTTGGGTGAACTGTCCCTTTAAACTGGACAAATGAAACTACAGGGGATTATCTTGTGTGTTTTTTTCTTTCTGGCATTTCCAAACATTGTGGGTTAGCTTCTTACTGTTTTACCTGCATTGTTTGAGGAAGAGATTATATTTACTGTGGACTTTTTACTGTACAACTGCTGTTCACCTTCTACAGTAGCAGACAAGCTAGCAAAGCTACCGAAAACTAGCCTACTGAAATAGTCTAGTACATAACTCCCCATAAAACCACAACTTTTTTGTTTTTACACTTCATTTGATAGAGATTAAACAGATAGATGCAACATGTTAATTAGTGATCTTTAGAGGTGTTGGTTGACGAATTTTCTCATCTTCTCATTTCTTATCAATCTTCTCATCTAACTCTTGGCAAGAAATCAAATACTGTCAAATTATTCCTTTAAATTGTTATGTGTGCCTTTGCACAAATGCAGGTGTGAGATTGAGGGGGTGTTTTCGGTCTAGTTGTAGTTTACATAGCAATGTTTACATTTTGATAAGAGTTTGAGTGTCGTTTCATAGTCAGTGACAGGTATGTGGATTTGATAAGGTAATTGTTGAGTCATTTGAACGCTCTTTAGTTGCTAAATGCTCCACCAGCTAGTCGCTAACTATGTCTGTCTGCCCTTCAGTGCGGAGCAGGTGGTTAGAGCTTTATCGCTGAAAACAGCTGCCTGCGGCTGCTGAAAACAATGCTGTGAGAGTGAGTGAATCAAAACAGTAAACAGTTCTAGGCCAGACAGCTAACAATAAGCTGAAACTCACTATAAAGCTCCATAAAAGCTGAGGGGAGCTGCAGATAATTCTCTGTAGGTTCATCACTATGAGCAACCCCTTTCACATTGTCACATTGTTTTCACATTGTCATTTGATGCATTGTTGGTATAAAAGTATTAATTATAGCTGCTTTAAGTCTATTTAAATATGTTAAATTAACAACTTTTTTAAAACTCATTCTAGTGCAATGCAAATGCAATGACATTTTTTGGTGCTTTCACATAATTTTAACTTGCAGAACAAAACATTTTCATTGTAGCCGTAGATACTTCAGAGCATGTGTTGCTGAAGTTTTTCACCGCTCTGCACTCTTAAACGAATCAATATGTTCATAGTAATTAAGGGCAGTCCAGTCTAGCCTTTTCAGCTCGAGCACCAAGAAGTGGGACTCCATTGCGACCACAGCGGTGCTATTACAGGCCAAAACCCTCTCTCCTTTCAAGAGAAGGGTAGATCACTTTTCCCAGGCACTCAATTCTAATCTCATTGGCTCTCATTTTTGCCCAGGGCCAATGAGCTTTAACCTTGTTAACTTAATCTGTCTCGGCCAATGAGGGACAGGTGAAATTATCATGTTGCCTCAACACGCAGGGGCGGAGATAAATCATCCCAAAATGCTGACTTGGCATGCCGTGGCGACAGCAGCCATTTTGGGTGCGCGTTATGAGTCTTTTCGTGGAGCTTTGAGACTGACTGACGGGTCCATTTTGGCGTGAATTCACTAACTCGCTGACAGGACTCTTCTGTTCATTCTATCAGGCCAAGGTTAACAATGGGAAAGAGATTGAGTCAGTAACCCTTCAATTGGAGAGCGCTGTGAAATCCTCTCTCTCATCCTTGACAGTGATTTATTCAGTGAGCAGCAAGAGCGTGTGAACTCCATCAGTCATTGAGCCATTAGTGTCTGAGCTGGAGGTTATTCATATTTTGGCTGCTCTCATTTGTCCCAGAGGTCTCCGCTAATGGAGACATATCCATAAATCTGTAGATACTAAGGTTGTTGTGCCAAAAAGTATCTGTGTATTAAAAAATGTTTGTCCTTGGTGCAGCATCCACTGATTCAGTCTGAATGACTTTTGCACACTTTTCAAATTTCTGCTGCCACCTCAGGTGAATTTAATATCGTTTGTGGTGCTCATAGCATTTAAAAACTACATAAAAAATTCAGCAGTATCTCTTTCCAGCAACAATGTTCACTTGTACCCCAGGGGATATTTCTGCGGTTGCCAGGGAGTAACATGGAAAGATACATGTATATTAGCTCAGTTCATTTGAAATTATTAAAAAAAAAACATATTCATATATGTGTTTAGGAAGAAAATACAGATACAAATAGGATTACAATGCTGATTTTAGTATATTTATTGTCACAATAACCAACAAATTACCAGCTAAAGTAGGCCAACTGCAAAGGATATAACTCCCACCAACCTGAGTCAGCTGTAACACCTGAATACCAGAGAGAAGCAGAAATGTCTAAATGGATAGCTAAAAGTAATAAATAAATGGTTAAAACATAAATAATAATAATAATAATAATAATAATAAATATAATTTTATGTCTCTCTTTCTTAGCCCTTTAATCATCATTAATCATCAGACTAATCATGGAACTGTAACTGAGTAATTGAGGACAGATACACAATATATCCTGTTAATATATCGTTATTTTAAATTCCCACCCCAACAGGCCATCGAATGCATCACGCAGGGACGGGAACTGGAGAGGCCACGCACCTGCCCCAAGGAGGTGTACCTGCTGATGCAGGGCTGCTGGCAGAGAGAGCCCCAGCAGAGGATGGTCATCAAGGACATCCACAGCCGCCTGCTGGCCCTGGTCAAGAACCCGCCGGTTTACCTGGATATCCTGGGCTAAAGCGGACTGAGAACCAACCAGGGAGTGGAGTTCAGAGGCTGGGGAGGTTGAGGTTTTGATTTGAGACCTAAAACTTTTAATTCCATTACTCTAATCAGGGGTAATTACTTTAAACAGGTTCCTCTTGGTTTACGTTTAAAAGTATGTCTCCCAGTTGCTGCTTTTCCAGCCTCGTTGCTTGATGGACTAACCGTCTGCAGAGACCTTTCCGCTTCAAGTTTTGCCTCATCACGACTCAACCCCGACCCCCGTTTACTGCCCCGTCATTCTCTGGAAACCTGTCAAATGTTTACCAAAGTGTTTAATGTTTATCTGAAGTGGGATCAGCCTGATGGAGGGACATGCATGGATAAGTGTTGAAGTAACTGTATATATCAGACGATGGCTTGTCGGGGGATTTTTTGGCTCTAAAGGCCCTGCAAAGGTCTGTGAGCTGAGCTGTGGTACATTTTATAGGACTCTACAGACACTTGTGTTGAAAGGCAATTAGAAAATGAAACAGATGATTACAAGAGAGGGCACTTCACATCATGAGTCAAAAGTGAAAACCAATTTTTCAGATTTGGGTACAGCAGACAGTCATTTGTACAGTATAGTCACTGATTTTGGATAAGTTTTGATATGGGAGGTGATTTAAAGGCTTTCAGTAAATGTATATAACATATCAAAGTTGTACAATCAAAACCTTCGAGAGCTTGTTTGTTTCTGATGTGTCAAATCCAGTGTATCATATGAGTATTTTTCAAAAAAAAAAAAACAAGAACAAAATGTCATATATTAGCAGTGAAAGTGTGTGTTTACATTTAATGCCGTCTGTTTTGCTGTCAAATATGAACAGAAAAAAGAAAAACTTCCCAAAGAACAACAGTTTGACCTGCGGCCTGCTTTGCGAGACTCAGACTCAGGAGTAGCTTTTGTACAAATTAGCGATGTTTAACATGCTTACTATAGCGACCTTCACAATCAAAGCACGGCGGTGAAATTCGGTAAGGGAGCAAGATGGTGGGGAGGTGCCACACTGAGATGGTTTCAGAGGTAACAGATGGATTAAAGTGAGTGAAACTCCAGGAGGAGAGGGACAGATGGCACTGAAACAGAGACTGGAGGTGAGGCCACCAGCACCATGGAGAAAAAAAAAATTCAACCAAATGGGGCATTAAGAGGGTGAAAGTGTGAGTGTACAACCATTATGATGCCTATAAGTGTACATACCAAAAGTACATACTCTGTATTAATGTCTAAAAAATATACAGTATATATTCATGTATTGTTACTCCAGCACTTTGTATATTGTCTGCCCTTAAAAATAAACAAACTTGATAAATTTAAAAAATAAATGGCTGCAGTCTGTGCAGGAACATCCCTGTGCATCAGTCAATCCATCATTATCGTATGCTTCAGAGCGAACAATGATTTGGGCTGCCGCCTGTACTTAAAGTTAGACATCTTAACAAGGCTATTCAAGAGCCTTCTATTATTTTGACGAACTAATCAGCAACCTGCGACGTCTCCACGGGATGCTCAGCAGACGGTTATTGAAAAGGAATAATCAAGTTTCATATTGCCTTACCGCCAGCCCTCCAGCAAACAAACACCCTCCAAAACCAAACCCCTCTCTCTGACTCACACTACCAACCCCCCTACCCCACCACCACCACCACCACCACCACCACCCTTCCTCTATCACTCTGTATGCAGAGCGTCTCCAGGGAGTGGTAATGGATTGTGAGTAATGCTATCATCCCTTTCTCTGTCTCTTTCTTTCTCTCAACCTCCTCTGGTGTACCGGAGGGGGGGTGGCTCAAAACACTTGGAGGACTCGTGTCTGGTTTATTGTTTCTTCTAGTGTCTACAAGCAGATTCTGGCCAGATAGGATTAGTATCTGTAGTGTTTGTCCCCGTCATCCTTAAGGGCTCCATATGTGGTTTTAGAATGAACCTTTTTAATAAGCACTCCAGTCTGCAGCCTGGTTAGATATGGAACAAGACTATAATAAAAGCTGGAAATGAGGCCACTTTTAAAATGTAACTCCTATTAGAGCTTTGCAGCGGGAAACTTTCCTTTTTAATCTTCCACCTCGTCGTATAATGCATGTATGCAGGATATTGATGACATAGTAATTATGTCTTCTATGATAATGGAAGTGCCGATTCATTTACGTCTGCGTCCACTGCAAATAATAAACCACTGTATGCTTTACTATCCATGCTGTAAGGCGGTGATTCCCAATCAGGGGCACTTCTGCAGTTACCAGCAGGTATGTGGAAAATTGTACTACTCTAAATGGCAGTAGGACAAATGCAAACTTGGCTAAAACTACTAAAAAATACCACTGAACAATACCATAAAGCCATCCCTTCAAAGGGGTATGACGAAGGACAGCTGATAGGGCTGTGGGGGTACTTTGGATAAAAAAGGTTGGGAACCAATGCTGTAAGGCATTAAAGACAATGGCTAAGTAGGAAGAGAACTCCTGCACAAAATGTTCAAACAAACCAAAGCATTCAAATCTGTTAAACCTGATAGAGAATAGAGGAGTGACAATGAAAGAAACTTAAGTTGGAGGTCGCCGTTATCGAGTTTGCACTGTGTACTTGTTTAGTGTAACAGTTGTACCCTTTGAGCAGCCTGTAGCTTTCAAGTCCAAATGTTGTAACTTAACAACTGCACTGGAAAAAACAAGTCATTTAATGTACAAGACCTCCTGCATCCTAACATTTTAAGTGAGGAGTAAGGGATAATTTCACATCAGCTTGTTTCAAAGAATGAAATTAAGTTTTTCTGCAGTTTTTAGATTTTAACTTAGGATATTGACCCTCATTTCAAGGTTGCCTGGAACATCAACAACAAGCATCTTCACTGGGAACAAGTCGAAGAATCTCACACCAGTGGTTATCAATTAAAGAAAAGTCTGGTTTTAAGGCTGAATATCAGACTAAATTTCTTGTTGGACTGACCATTTTTGCAGTATGATGTTTCACCTGATGTCAGCCAAGAGTTGAATTTCCTGCAGATAAATCTTTAGGGATTCACACACTGTTGCAACACTGCAGCTGCAGCCCATTGTTTTGCAAATAAAAGCTGATCAGCAGACGGGCGCGATGAGCTGCTCATCATGAAGGATATACTCTTATTGTACTGTTCTGCCCTCTGCTGGTCACTCACACACGCCGCTCACACTTAGACTGGTGCTAAAATAAAGCATCTGCAATTTGTCTGCCAACAAAAATAATATATTTTTTGGTCCAATACATTTTAGTATTTTGCACCTTTGCTTAAAATATAATTATGATAAGTTGCATATCTTCATGTTTTATTACAACAGAACTGCAACGATTAGTCAATCGACAGAAAATGAATAAGCAACTATTTTAATAAATCGGATAAACGTTGCTTCTTAAAACATCCGGATTTGAGGCTTTTCTTTTTCATACATGATAGTAAATTTAATATCTTTGGATTTTGGACTGTTGGTGATATAAAAAAAAAAAAGAAAAAAAAGAGACATTTGAAGACGTCACCTTGGGCTGTGGGAAATTAAACAGGAATTTTCTAACTTGCAATTTATAGACAAAATGATTAATTGATTATTTAATAATGAAAATAATCTTTAGTTGCAGCCCTATATGACAGTATAGTATACAGGTACAGGTGTGTTCACACTCTTAATATACTAATAATTTGGACTATAGTGTGTAGAATATCAGCTAAAATTAGGCCAACTATAATCTCATGGTATGAATGTAAAATGCATCCAGTCTGTTTCAAGACACTTTAAAAATGATTCCAGTGACAATTATTCCATTTATAAAAGGCTTAAATTTATTACACAAGTCTAGTAGAACAAAGTAGCAAATTACAAATTATACACAGCAAAGAACAAATAAGTATTTATACATTTTAAGAGTAGTTTGTTGTCAATGGACAAGGAACAAACATTATTGAGAATTATATCAAAAGACAGGTTGTATAAAACATTTTCTTTTAAAAAGGCACCAATAACTCGCTCTAACCCTTTTTTTGACAGAAAAATTCTTGTTCTATCAAATGGTTCATCCCACACTCATCTTTGCTCTCTATTTCACGTTATCAAACATCCTTCAGTACACTGTATATGAAAAATATAAGTTGTTACAAGAAAAGTGCCCATTTTTTTTCCCTAATAATTACAACGTGCATCAGCTTGTCCACTGAGGAGTAAACCAACAAGGTTCACACGAGAAATAGCCTTCAAAGTAACAGTGATCTGGTCTGGAGAATTTCTGGAAATGATTTTATTTTGGATTTGGTCAAAATAAATGTAAAAATGCAATTCAGAAAAGCGACGTCGATGTATTTGAGGTGGACGCCTCGACGCTCAGTACCTGTCAGCCTTTTGACGGTCAAACTGCTGAAAACAAGTGGAGGCACCGGCTGAGAATGAGTGAGATGACAAAAAAGAACAGCAGCTCAGAAATAAAACGAGTTCCTACTAGTTTGGCTTGATTGCAAAGAACATCAGAAGCCGGTAATGATGCAATTCCAAGAATCGACAGGGTCAAACCGAGGAACACTGTAAGATGATGAGCGTAGAGAAGATAAAAACATAAAAATCGACCGAGGCTCGACAGGCGGAGATAAAACAGAAACAGTCGGTGGAAACACCATTGAGGTCAAACACTGATCTGCTCTGTGTGCGACATAAAGGGAGATGTGACTTTTATACTCTGCACACTAACCTTGAAAACATCTTAAACAACCGCCCTGCTCTAATACAAAAAGTGTGTGTGCATATATGTGTGTGTGTGTGTGTTCTTTGTGATTCTACACATTCACCCTGCGTCTGACATTTCTACTTCAGCGTCCAACGTGGACCTGTAGCACACCTCATTCCCAAAATATCACATACATTTTCCCCTCTTATTAAGCTCTCTACCAGCACAGCTAAAGGTGTGCTTGTGTGAGTGTGCGTTAGCCGCGTGTTTCCTGTGGGTTGTGTGTGCGAAGTACTGGTGTTACAGGTGGAATGTTAGTGCTACAAACAGAGATGTTTAGTAATGTGAGACACCCTGTCTCCCATTAAAACCTATTAAACAATACTTCATTGCCTGTCTCCGAACCATAGGCTGTATATACAGTACTGCTATGAGAATAATATTAATGAATTATCTAATTTATGCATCTTATCAAGTTTTACTTTCTTACAACAAGTGAAACAATAAGATAATGTAAGCCAGCTGTTCAGATTTTATTCTTATTATCGATTAATCTGCCAATTTTTTTTCAATCAATTTCCCAGAGTTTCGACCAAGCAACAGGCCAAAACCTAAAGACATTTAATTTACAATGATGTAAAACAGAGAAGAAGAAATATACACACAATTAAGAGGCTGAAACCTGCAAATGTTTAGCATTTTTGCCTGAAAAAAAGTGACTCAAATGATTAATCAGTTCTCAAAATAGTTCTGACACTCGACTAATCGATTAATAAACGTATCATTTGAGCTCCGATACAGACAGGTGTTTTTAGAAAACAGAAAGTTGTGTTGAAAACCTATTGAAATAATCTCTCTGCACTTTTTTCACTTGTTTTAAGAAAGCTCAATAACAGTCACAAATTACTTACTTTACTGAATTACAAGCAATAAATATAATAAAATTCTATAAATATATAAAACAGTTATTAATTCAGTGGTAAACGTATACAACAGTCTCATGGGACAACAAGATAACCACTGTATAGAAGGAGTGTTACTGCACATGCACCAAAATACTGCAACACCACACGACTCCCATGTTAATACGACCCCAAACTATGAGTAAATATACTTTCCCCCTCTCCATATCTCTTAATTCCACCAACAGCTGTTAAAGTGTGGACGTTTGACGGGACTGGAAATATGAAACCACTGATTTTTGTGTGTGTGTTTTATTGTTCATAAATAAAATCTCAGAGTAGATCTTATGATACGTGATGGAAGAACAAGAGAAAATGGTGCCGTTTGCTCAGAACATAAAAAATTGTTGAGGACCTTCAGGGGGGCATGAGGGCGCTATAGTGTTGCCGTGGAAACGAACCGTTATAAAAATGGTACCTGTCTCTTAATCACCGCCGCTGTGTGCGGTAACATTTTTTTTTCCTTTTTTCTGCAGTGTTCATAATAAGGCAGGCAATCAGAAAAAGAACCACACTGGCCTGCAAATCAATTCCAGTCTGTGCAGAGTGGAATCAATAGGTGGATATATAAGAGCTGGCAACCCAATCTGCATTATATTATGTAGGGCTGAATGAGGGTTGTCATACGTTGAAGACTGCTTTATACATAGAACAACCACACTAACCAGGTAGTCCAGTGACAAAGAATATTTTCAATAAATCCTTAATAAAGTAAAAGGAGATTCTGGCCTAGTACATCTAAAAAAAAAAGATAAAAAAAATAAAGCATCATTAATTCAAAATATAATCCCTGCAAATTGCGACATCTTCCAGTTTGAGATTTTAACTTGTCTTAGTAGTGATCTACTGTAAACATTGTAAATGACGTGTAGGTCTACGATAAAGGCACTCATGTGTTGTGTTACTACAGCATGCTTCCTTCAACCCAGAGCCTTTTTCAAATGCCCACTGATGAACCTTAAGAATAAATTAAACAGACATTTGTACACGGCAGACATGTTTTCAGCCTCTCATGTACGAGCTTAATGTAACATCAGAAAAAGGCTTCAATAAATGCGGCTGGGTCCTCAGCTTCTGAGTAAACACATGAACAAATACTTCAGGCGTATAACGCCGTTAAAAAAAAACAAGACGCTTCAGTACTGAACACGATGAATCAAAATTAAAACTGTTGGTGTTAAACAATCACTACTGTGAACTGTTAATGGTGATCTCAGACAGACAAACAGCCCAAACCTTTCCTTTGGAAAGTGAATTTTGCGGCTGTTGGTGGAAAATACGCCGTCACTGCTCTTTGAACTCACATGTTGCTGTGCGCGGCTGGTTGGAGCTGTGGCAGGGCTTCCACAGCAGTGGGGCGCTGAAAATGGCGATGATGCCCAGGTTGAGGACGATGCTGACGGCCAGCACCCCGAAGGTCCCCAGGAAGGAAGGCGTCGTTCCGTGGGCCACGAGCCACGCCCTCCGCGTCGTCATGTCTGCTATCACGCCTTCCATCTGGAAGTGGGTCCCCACCACGGCGCTGATGTGGAAGAGCTGGTGGCTGTGGCCTGTGTGAGGAGGCGAGACGGGTCAGTGTGTGAAACAAAGAGATGAGGATCCAAAATTTTAATATTTAGAAACTACACACGCCTGAATCATTCACCTCTGCACTGATAATCAGTTAGTCAATCTACATACAATTATGCAGAAACTATTTTGATAATTTTAATCATTTAAATCATTTATCCAGCAAAAATTATTAAATAGTCTCTCGTTCCAGGTTCTGAAACGTGAGGATTTGCCGCTTTTCTCTTGTTTTATATCCTTGTAAACCGAGTATCTTTGAGAGAACATTTAAAAGATGTCACCTTGTAATAGGCATTTTCCCTATCTTCTGATATTTTATAGCCTAAATGATTAATAGTTTACTCAAAAAAAAAAAAAGGTTGGATTAATTGATAATACAATTAATTGTTAGTTGCAGCCCTATTTGCAGTGGTTTTCTGAGTCTTTGAATCTGTTTTCAGTTTCTTTTCTTGGTCATTTAAAATTGTATATCTTCTTACATGTACTTTCATTGTTGTTTCCTCAGTAAGGTGAGAGTGTGACGCATTCATAGTGGATCATGGCATCATCAGGATTGGAAGTATTAATCAGTGTATGCTGTGCAAAGCCAAACAAAGCAAAGCCACTTAACAACCTGTAACAACACCCATAAAAGGACATACCAAAGTAGTCGAAGCGCCCTGGGGCCAACCTCTCCGGGAGGTGGGCGGTAAACAGGAAACAGGTAAGGAAGGCGAAGAGGAGGTGGTAACAGTGACTGGACAAGGCGTCACTCGGGCTGCAGCTTCCCCAGCAGCAGAGGAGGCTCTACACACAGAAACACAGCCAGATTTTAAAATTAAATATATTCAGAAAACACTAGAGACCAACAGATTTATCTCAAAGTCTTTCAAAAGTAACAGCGAAGATAAATACTGATTGATCAACAGACACCACCAATTTAAGATATGAGGACTTCTGTACCTAAATGGACATTACTGTTCAACACTGATGGTTACAGCGCTGTTAATAGCATTCCTGACCTAGTTAGGGACAAAAAAACCCTCCAACAAATGACTTGCGTATTGCACAAACTAATCATCAGAGTGAATTAATTGATGCAGCGATACATTTGTATTCGATTAAGAAAGGAAATCGGTTTCTGAGTTAGTGAGCCAAGTATTAAAGCCTGGCACTAATCAGCACTGAGCAGTTACATAATAACACAAACACACAACACATTCTGTGGCTTTTGCTAAATACAGTAGATCATGGTGGAAATGAAGGCTTCAAATTCATTCAGAGAAAAATGCAAGTGTGCATACAGTATATCCTAGCTGTTTTAATGTGTAATATAAAAAGCAGACCGGAAGCACAAATAGAAATGCCCAATTCTGACACTCACCCTGTAAAACAGAGGAACAGTGTCAAATATAAATGGAAGGACAAACGCTCCCGTCCTTAGAGCTTTACTTCTCTGTGGGCACTGCAGCTCCAGGAACCTGTGGAGACAGACCGAGGGCAGTAATCACTACAGTCAGAAATCCATCATTGGTAATCACTAACCTTACTTTGTCTTCTTGCTAGAGCTAACATTAGCTCATGAACACCATTAGTTAATTGCAGATATTTATATGTCAGCCGATATATTGGTATAGGTATTATGTCGGCCGATAATGAAAAAGAAACTGCAGGACAGAAATGCCAAACTATAGTTTGACCACCAGAGAGCACTGACAAGTTCATTTTTCAACTTTAAAATGTCTGACTCAGTAGATAGATAGATAGGTCACAATTCAAAAAATTGTGAAAAAGTACATGTGAAAAACGGTCCCATGGACAGTCTGCACACTGTTCACTGGAGCATTATCTAGTGTGCAGACTTGATTTTTTCCTTTATTCATATTACGCTTTGACCGTGGCATTAGACATTGTCAGAATTGCACATAAGCAGTTGTTGCCTTGATCCCCATGATCACCGACTCCTCGCCAATACCCAACAATGCAGTAGTAGACCACAGCATGAACCAGTTTCACATTAGTTTTATACTTCTAAAGTGTTTTTACTTGTGTTTTAAAATTGATTTAAGCGCAAAACATTTATTTCAGAGATAAATCTACTGTAAGATCTTATAAGTGAATGTTCAAGTGCAACTGAGGTCAGACTGACACATCAGTTTACTGCATATCAGTCGACAATGGCTTCATTTAAAGTCAGGAGCATACTCAAGGAATAGTTGCAGTGGGTCGCCGTGTCTAAAGAGCTAGTGAGCCTAAAAGGATTCCATTTGTCTGGGTTTCAGTGGAGAGTTTAAGTGTCACATGACGGCGTAAATGCTGTTTCAGAGGCATTTCCACCCTGGCAAGAACACAAGTCTGACAGGAACATTAAAACCTTGTATTCTCCAGGCATAAAGAAGTCACATTTGTATTAATCAAATGCTGTTGCAGAGAAGTTATCTGCACTGAAAACTAAAGTAACTGTCCTGACATCTGTTTACAATCCTCCAAAACTGTAGGCCTTTAACTAAACTCAACAAACAAGTAAGATTCCCACAAATCCCAAATTCAAAATGAATTTTACATTCTTGGCCAGAGGCAGAGGGCATGTATGCAGCAGTCTCTTACCTGGAGTAGCAGGACAGACTGGTACAGAACAGTGTGTTTCCAATGGCAATGGGGACAAAATGTTGATGGAGCCAGCTGTTCACCCAGCTGTCTGGTATGACATAGTATCCGTAGCTTATAGCACAACCTGAACACAAACACAGGACATTGAAAAAAAAAAGTTAATTTTTCACAATAGATGTTTAAACACATTCACAAATAAATGAAACCAGGACGGACTCTTGAGATCTAAATCTGTTTTTCAAGAGTGCTTGCAAGAGAGAAAGCACAATACTGTTACACAAACCAACACAAAGCAAACACTCACTGACGAAAGAAGAGTGAGGATAGGAGGGGGGAAAGCATCGTACCACATATAAATTAAAATGTTTATGTGGGGGGGAAAAGCATAAAATGTTAACACTTGCCCATTTGAGTATCTAAAGCCTCAAGTTGTAGATGTTTGTTCTGGTGGCAGTGAGACAATCCACATAACAATATGGTGCAGTTTGTCTGCTACAGCCTTTTTTTATGATACAACCACTGGGGGTCGCCAAAGCAGAGACATGAGCCACGATGTGGCTTTACAATTTTTTTGTGTTTAAAATTATTTAACATGACTAAGTGATTTCAGAGTTTGTTTTAAAATTTGAGCAACGGATTTTCAGTGTGCTAGAGCAATTCTGAAGACTTGCGAACAAAAGCAGCAAAGTAAAACAACAGCAGAGTAAATGTCATCTTCTTCTAGAGAGCATCTGCTGTACTGTGTGTTTCAATAACCCCCCCCACCAAAGCTCAGCCTCTGACTGTAAAGTTTGTCCTATATTTTTTGTCCTGCAGTGAGAAAACCCCAGCTCTCACCCCTGAAACGGACTTTTGAACATTTCAAACTGGGCAAATCGTGGCACTAAGAAGCTTTTGTGGTAGATTAAGGATCAGTCTGCCGGGGCCCAGGCTCACCTTTAAATACACATTTCTGTATGATTGTAAAGGTCAAGGGCAGACAAAATAAATCTGCCTTGCATGTATGTAAATAGGCAGACAGATCGTGACAGCAGATGCTGTAGGAAAAGGTTTTCAATTGACCACTTGTGCAACAAGCTCTGAATTCTTAAAAGACAGATGTGTTATTTGTTCATTCTTTGTTGAAATTCCTCTGTAAAGGCTGATACTCAATGACAGGGAAATATTATTCATAGCAGAAATGATTGTGAGGCCAAACAAACGCTGTCTGGGGCGCATTTCAGTCAAGACACAAATTATTTCTCAGGTGAGAGGCAGAAAGGAGAGATATCATTACTTGTGGTTTGAGATTATATGAAAATCAGACATGCCCTTATCACAGCCACAGGATAAAAGGCAAACAGATGCAACGATGCTTTGACTGTTCGGCTATGTCACTTGCACAGGAGAGAAAAAACATTCCCTAAAAAATGTCATGTTAGCGTTGTTGGACATCTCAAAAAATCTCCAAGTAAGAGGTAGTGAAGAGAAGAATGGGGTGAAAATGCAAATTAGCTGCTAATTAGGCACCAAACTCCTTCAAAATAAATAAGAAAAACAAGAATAGATTACACTTCAGAGTGTTTGCAGTTAAGAGTCTGATTTTCACCCAGATTTTAGTTCTACTGACTTATATTATACATTTTTTTCTGAGATAATATAAACACAGATAACTTCAAATATGCACTGCAATATGCCAGTGTACATGTTATATTAAGCACATACCTCAAGTGCAGCTCAACAACGGTTGTTGAGAGAGCTCAGACAATCACTCATTCACCTCTCTGAGCTCAAGATGTTCCCCAGAGTTCCGCAGGAAACCAAAATATCTGCAACAAGCCTTACCCAGACTGTAGAGGCTGAGCGCTCCGTAGTCAAAGAAGTAGCAGATGTGGCGAGACTCTGGGGACATGGTGCTGAAGGTGTGTGCACAGCTGGATGTGAAGGGGTAAATGCAGATGAGCAGCATGTACACCAGCAGGGGCCAGGTGTAGTTGTCGGTCAGGAAGTTCAGAGTGGAGCAGAGGACACAGAAACGCCACAGGAAGTACCTGCAAATCACCATTTTGTCTTAATCCAGCATATCTATAATAATCAACAAAGCTCAAAACTGACTTCAACTTTCCCACACTTTTCAAGGCAGTTGCACTGTCTCCTGTTTATTTTAATTCAGGTTTATCGGATTTTTAAGGATCCTGCCTCAACTTTTTCCCCATCTTTCTAAATAAATGTTTTATCCACCCGTTTATTTTCTCTCCAGCACTACGAAGAATTTAAGGGATTACATCTTAGATACTAAACAGAAATCCTCATACTTCTACTGATCTTTACAAACTGATGTGTTTTTACAGCTGGAGAGTTAACATGTGTGTTCATTTAGATCTGCTCTGGTCTCAGTCACAACATTGTCTTTGATAACAATCATGTCTTGTTTGGGAAAATGTCTGTCTATGCAAAAATGTTACAGTGGTATGTAACTGTAGATGATTTTAAATGCTACTTTAAATAAAAAAAATATATATTGGAACCAAGGTGCACACAGTAATGCATGGTTATTGTCTCATATTAGATGTTTTGGTGCAAAAAGGCAATAGTAACACATTGCAGAAGTGCACTGAACAAAATAAACACATTAAATGAGCATGTGACAAATTTTAAAATTCAGTGATTTCCATGTTGCTGCACACACCATGTTGGCAGGAAGTGGGTCCAGATGTTGATGGTCTCGTTGTTCATCTGGAAGCTGCTGAGGACGCAGTCCAGCGCTGAGCTCCGCGGGTGACGGTATCCGGAGATGATGCTATCTTCCCTGAACACCTGAGGACCAAGCAGACATTCCAGGTGAGCAATTACACTGTACAAAAGTCTGCTGAGCCCTGTGGGGAGACAGGCATTTTCCACCTGCTCCCATCTTAAAAAAAAGAGAGGCCAGAACGCAGCATCCCTGGAGCTTGCAGAGGGTTTGCTGGACCATACCTTTGGAATTTATGACCTCTCACCACTACTGGAGAGTGTTCCTGTCTAAAACTAATTTCCTGTGCTCATAGAGTGTGCTTCAGTGCAGTGGTTCCGAGCTTTTACGGCCCGTGACCTCTTAAAATGAAGCAGTGTCTACTTGCAGCCCCTCGTGACAGGTTGCATGTCTGTTTTTAAAGTTCCACCATTTATTGTTTCATTTGAATAATTGTTAGAGGCCAGAAATAGCACACAAAAAAAAATTAAAAAAAATCTTAGTTTGAAGAAAACGTTAACTTTAGAGAAAACTAATTTGTATAGGAGAACTATGTATTTTTTATTTCTTGTCTTAACTCCTTTTTGTTTTGTGAGCCCTTGGAAGGATCTCGACACCCAAATTGGCATCAACTGCTTTTCATTCTACCATAATAATAAGCGTCACATACTGACATTTATTTTGAGAAAGTAGTGAATACCTTGCGCCAAAAACGTCACAGACTTGTTCTAATTGGATGAACTAAGAAGGAAGATGTGAAGATAAACAAAGATGACAAGAATGTAAATATTTTCCCAAGCTGGAGAGATGGGATATCAACTTCCCATCAATTCGAATAGGCTGTAGTAGAGCTTAACTTAAGCTAGGCCTTGCAACTTTTAAGTCAAATAATAGTCTAATTAACTAAACTTACACCATATGTTAACATGTATCTTTCTAAACTAAATCTGTGTTCCTACTTTATCACTGACTGATACATCAACCTATACTGACTTTAGATAAGCTTTTACATTTGCTGTTGGTGCAGTTTGTCTCTCCAGGGGGAAAATCCCTCTAGTACGTGGGAACTGGTGTTTTAAACAGCAACAACAGGTTGTTTGGAATAAACAGACTAAGACCTACATCATAAAACAGGACCAAGGAGACGAAGACAAAGATAAAGAAACTCAAATATTTAAACTAACACAAAATCAAGGTCACATATTTTTTAGTACTGAAATTGTTGACTGGAAATTGTGACGTAAAACCACTACAACAAATAAAAATAGCACAGTAAATGAAGCTTTCCTGAAATACTACTATCTGAGCTGAAATAGTAAAATGACTTAAAAGGACTAACACCAGACACACTAAAAACACCATAAACAAAAGCAGGTTGATTGTTAAATGTTAAAGACAGAGTGCACAAGAAAGCAGTGGATTGTGGCACAGTTATATTGGGCTCTTAGAAGCCATTAGCACCTCCCGCCCTTCTGCACACTACGTCCGCATTACTACTTACAAATACAGCAAGCAGAGCTGATGCTGACACGTTCCGTCCTTACCTTGGGGACCTGGTGGATGTCAAAAAGCTGAGGGAGCTTGATGCTGAGCATGTCTGTGGGCAGTCTGATGGCACCCCTCCCTCTTTGACAAACCTCTCTGAGCCTGGCGCGTCCCCCACGACAGAGGACTAACCAGACAGGGTAGTCAAATACAGGGATCCGGGCCTTTTGTCCTGGACTGTCTGGCTCCCATTGCAAGCAGCGTCCCCAGCCCTGGCTCCACCCGCCTCCAGTGCCATTACCGGCCCCGATCCCCCGCCACACTGGAAACACTGCAGAGACACACAGCAAACACAAACAATGAGACACCAACAGAACAGCAAAATCTTGATTTCATTACACTGACTCGCCAACCAATTCAGAATCCATTAACACTTCGAGCTTTGCATGGTCAGCCCCCTGCCTACATTAGAGATCTACTGCAGCCCTAAGTCACCAGCTGGTCTGCGAGGTCCTCTGATCAGGTTTTGTTGGTTGTTCCTCTCTCTAGGCTTCAAACTAAAAAGAAGAGACTTAAATTTGGAATCCTCTCCCTTTGGACTGTGGCGGTGGTGTAAAAAGTATGATCCTTTACTTAAGTAAAAATACTCCATTACAAGTAAAAGTCCTGCATTGTCACATTTGCATAATATGACCGAGTCCTTGAGTGTGATGTCTTTGTTGAATGGAGCCGACACTGAGAACAATCTCTTATTGTAGCTGCTCTTGAGACACAATAATAATAATAATAATAATAATAAAACTTTATTTATATAGCACCTTTCATACAGGGGGTGTAGCTCAAAGTGCTTTACAATAGAAGTGAAGGAACAAGAGAATAAAACATGTAAAATAAAATAGAGAAAACACTGTGCAATCAAACCAAGCAAACAAATGATTAACAAATACGAGAAGCAGCTAATTGCAAGAACAGGTATGCCAAGGACAATGTAATATTTAAAAAATAGCACTAAAATAGAGAAAGGCATACGACCAATAAAATATATCAAGATAAAACAAAACATGGGAAGGGGAGACAATTAGTTAAAAGAAATGCTGAATAAATAAGTTTTCAATTGTTGTTTAAAAATGTTCACAGAGCTTGTAATTCTTATATGCCTTGGGTAGGGAGTTCCATAGTTTTGGGGCATAGTTAAAAAAGGCTGACATACCCACACATAGATTTGATGAATGCCTGGCATTGTCACATTGCAGTGGCCTGTGACTGAAAGCATGTGTGTAATAAGAACATGTTTGTGAGAGCCAAGAACATTCCTTCTCCGTCAGCAGGAAGGGAACATCACCAGATAACTGTTTCTTACACCACACGTTTCTAACTTTACAGACGAGCTGTACTGTGACAATATCTGGCTGGCAAAAATACTAACTAACAAAGACTTTTTCTAACAAACTTAGTATGGACATTTGCAACTGAGCAAGTAGCAAGCATATTTTTGGTAGAAACCTCTAGGGGTTGAATTACTTACAGTGACAAAAATATGGTATTCATTTGTATCTATATTTTATTAGTTTTGAATAAACCAAACTTAAGTAAAACACTTTTTTCACTGCATTCACTGCGAGTCCAAGATCAAGCTCTGCTGCACTACAGGCCGACGGATACATCAGCATGGCTGATATTAACAGCCTATCACAGATATCAGTATCAGCATACTGATATAATCCAATAGCTGACATTTAATAGAATAGAATGTGCAGTACAAAAAGGCAATAGATATAATGGAGGTGTTTGTTTACGTAATATGACAGAATCCAAGCTGGACAAACTTTAACATTGATGTACTCTTCTTATTTGTTATGTATTGATCTCTTTATATCGCTGGTATCATTCTTTTTTATATTACTAAACTGCAAAGATGATGGACTAGGAAGAATGTGGTGAAAATAAAGGAACTGGGGGGAAAATAGAAAAGAAATGTCAAAAGGTAATTTAGCAACAATGTTGACATATCTTAGTTTGTCCACCAGGGAGCTCTGATTAGTTTTATATTTTGTTCACAATTCTTTAATAACTAAATGTCAGGGGTCCTTTATGTTATAAGTTTACATTAAAAACAAATATTGGCCCATACACTGTTATCAAATGTTTTAACTCGCCTCACAAATCTAGTATGGGTTGGGCTCTAATGTGCATTATGAAAATAAACATAAACCATTAATGAATTCAATTACAATTATTACATATACTTACAAAAGCCACGTCTTTCTTTATAAAAATCTCAGGTAAGGTTTAAGGTCTAATGCCTGCTCTGCCTTTATGTCATTAACACACGATGACTGTCNACAGAGGCAATTCAAAGTGCTTTACATGGGCAAAGAGAAACATCAGAAGAAATAAAATCAGATTAAGAAAAAATAAAATGAAAGATACATAAAATGAAATAAAATACATCAAATCAAATACAGTTACAGTGCAGCAAAAAGATGTAGTGGCCAATGCAACAAAGGAAATAAAATTGCATTAAAGAAATCAGACATTAGACTCATGGGTTAATAATATTCCAAATTTGATCAGTTCTTTATGATTTTTTTCCTTTTGTTACTAATTCTTAAATTTTCTGATTTTTGAAGTGGAATATGAGTAAGGACCGTCCTGTAACTGCAGGGACATTTTTGTTCAGCTTTAATTATGTGGTTGTAACAGAAACAAGGTCAAATACACACAAAACGTATACACACACACACACACACACACACACACACACACACACACACACTGGTAGTGTAATTCCAGACTTGATTTTCTGACACCTTTTTCAAATTAAAAGCCAGAGCTGTAATCACACCCTTGCAGTGTTATTGACCTGCCTGTGTCTCAGAGTTTTTGCCCAAATGTGAAAACATTTCCTGGCGTCTCTCCTGTCATTACAGCTCGTACCTCGAGGGGCTTATCCTCTCTGGCAGTGTGGGAGCAACGAGAGGGGACCGCCGCTTACTGCAACCCAGCTGCAGGGCCCGGCCTGTTAACTGTGACAAAGTGAGCTTTGTGGTAGCTAAAGCTTTGAGAGTACACGGGCCAAAGGATGACTGTTACACGCTGCACTGGATGGAAATGAGGCACACACCCACACACAGTATTCTGCCATGGAGAACATGCACAAATACTCTGAACACTATCATGCATGCACACTGGTACAGATCCTGCATTCATCATGGCTGGAAAACATTGGAACACACAAGCAACACACACACACACACACACAACACCACAGCTTGTGTCGATGACAATAGCTACGAAAAGCCACTGGGTTCACTGCAGTGTGAAAAAAAAAGAAAAAAAAACCCCTCATTTGAATTCAGATCATTAGCATCATGTGGTGCCCATGATTTGAATAGCCAATTTAAGATTGGGATATGTTTTTTTTTTTCCCAAGCTGTGTGACTGATTTGAATGGCATCGTCTATGCATGCAACATCCATATAGATTTAGATTAGAACTGCCTATGGGAGATGGAAGATGAAAGAGGGGTCGAATGCAGCAAAAACAGAATTTAAAAATGAGTCTCAAGCTCAGGACCAGAGCCAAAACATCAGCACAACATGCTGACCCTTCAATAAAACAAGAAGAGGCTCAAGAATTGTAAAAGTTCTGGGGGGTTTTTTAACCAGAGAATGCAACCAAAAACTCTGGTCTAACAACTTAACTTGCATTATTACTCAACTCTCCAATACAAAACACACAGTAGGCACAGGACGCATCATACAAGCATGCACAGGCCAAAAAGATACTCCTCTTCACCCAACCCTTCTTTCCTAGGTCATCCTGCTTCACTTGATGGAATAACTGAGTCAGACAACAAGCCCTCTGCTCCACTTTCACTCCTGAGACGAAAAGGAAGAATTCACATTGTAGAAAACACATGGATCTGTGTGGCGTTAGACAAGACACACATTCAGGCGGCCCAGTACAGACCTATATGATGGGGTTAAAAATCTAATGCGTTCCCTTCGTAGAGCCTCTCTAAAACTTGGCTGGGAAAAGGGCTTTTTGTGTAAGCGGTTTATTAAATCTTGTATGCATTCTCCCTCAAAAGATAACATCCACCAATAGAAGACTGTGGTTTCCTGGAGATTTTGAGAAAAAAATCTAGCTCCTCCTGTCCAGCACTTCTGAGGAAGTCATGTTGAGACGAAACAGAAGGCGTCTTGTTTTGAGGTGGTCTTGTTTGTAGAAATTATTTAAGACCTGTTTGCTCTAGATGTTTAGTTTGCGGGCAACGTATTTGTAAAGCATTCCTTTTCAAAATCAGTCAGAGCACAATGAGTTTTCATTAAGAATGGTTTAACCTCTATACCAGTAGTTTTCAGTGTGAGACTATGGGCCTCCCCTCAGACAAAGCTTGGAAAAAGGCACCCCCTCACCCCCCTTTTACTTTACTTGCTTACTTTTGCTCAATTCCTGGATGCCTATGGGATCACGATTATGTTAAACATTCAACAATTGAGCCAAGAGAACCTAATATTGCTGTTTGACACAACTTCAGACTACACCAAATACATAAAAAAGGTCTGTCCTAAGGCATAATTAGTTTCTGACTCTGGGAAAAAAAAAAAACAGTCTCTTTAACCAAATCACACACATATTCAGGCCATTCTGTGTGATCTCCTTTTGATAACTAATATATTTTTTCACTTCCCTTCACTGAGCCTCCCCTGAAATTGTTAGGAGCCCCCCTGGAGAGGCCCGCCTCCCACTTTGAAAACCTCTGGTCTATGCGATCCGTGGCTTTACCAAACAGCTTGTCAGCTTCGTAAAGAGATGAGAAACCGAAACTGATCAACTCCTCAACACATTCCCCTTAACACTTGTCATTTTCTTACAAGATAACCAAGTTTTGACACAGTAAAAGTGAATACTGTGCAGTCAGAAAGTATTGAAATACTGAGCTTTTTTTGATGATGGCTCCAATTTATTGGATTTGAAAGGAAACAGTGACTACGAGGTGTAGTTGCTGACTCTCAGCTTTTTATTTCAGGGTGTTTAAATCCAAATCAGATGAACAGTGTAGGAACTTCAGCTGGTTTCGTACATAGTCCCCCGGTTTTTCAGACAAGTTGACATGGATTCATTTCATTGTTCTAAAATTGGGGGGGACTAAGTATAAAAAGTGCTACATGCCCTACACTGTTCACCCAATATGAAAGTGAACACCATCTGACAAACACTTTTAAAGGAAAACTTTGACATTCAATATCACTCTCATGTTTGTACACTAATAGGAAAATGGCAAATTGTCAATATTCAGAAATTTTAAACTCAATTCGCCTGTTACAATTTTGTAAGACCAAGCTGTACGTAGTACGTTCCTTGTGGCTGAACCAATTGGATGGTGAAACGTAACGGACATAAAACATGTACTTCGCGTTTACATTTTAAGCTAGGCTACTTGGGCGGCCGAGAGTGAGCAAGCGAAGATGGATACAATCCGACCGGCGATTCTGTTTGGTGAGTAAATCTCGGAAGGCTTACACTGGCGGGTAAGCGTTTGTACCAAAATAGTCATGTGTTGTAGCCGCAGTCCGCCAGCATATTTTCTCTGCTAGCTTTGTGATAACTACTGCAATATACAACAACTGAGGAAGTTGTTCTTCTTTTACAACTTGTGCTTCAAAACTCTCTCACCGTACTCAAAAGGCACAACCTGGTGGTGGAAGCCGTACAACACATCCACAAAACAATACTGCATAAAATACTAAATTATGAACACTGGATCCTGGAAAACATGTTTGATCAGTACATCTTGAAATTAATTTCAAATTAACCTGTTAAGTGAATTAAATTATACTCAAAAATAAATTGTGGGGTCCCTGCTAACCAATATAAAACAGTTAACAGAAGGAAATGGGTGGGTCAAAAGTTTAATTTCGGACACTGATCAAGATGCATCGATAATCGTTCTATAAATCGCATCGTAGCCCTCTGAATCGTAATCGAATTGAATAGTGAGGTGCCAAGAGATTCACACCCCTAGCGGCTAATGTAGCCTCAAACTGCAAGCCTCAAGCTGAGATGAGGAGTGGCCTCCAGAGGTCTGGTAAGCTCACTTCTTTCCAACTCCACACCCCCAGATTTCTTTTTTATTTTCAAACTTGTAGTCTTCAGTCCAAATCGACGGTGACTCAAGTGACATCACTTGAGGTGATTTATCTGCCTTCACACAGCTCCCCACTTCATACAACTTTTTTCACGTATGCAGTATTAACTCACCAAGACCTGTAAACAGACAGCGGAATCGGTGGAGTTCGCCTGTAATATTTTCTGACTTAAGTGTGGTAACAAGATACCCATTTAATTTCCCATGTGTGTGCGCAGAGTGGCGCTGTTAAGGCGCGTTAAAGGGTGTTTACTCGGCAAGCATGGGGAGAAATACGAGTCTAATGACATGAAAGATATATTTTCTCTGACTGCTCATGTGATTAACAGCGACCATGAAAACATCTCTAAGTCCTGTAGCAATTCTGAATTGACCCAGACAAACTTTTTTTTTGTTCCTCTCGTGACATCTGAAATTCTTTCCCACTTGCTCGAGATCTCGTCACGTGACCTTTCTCAATGGGCGTCTTTATTGGCCAGAGGCTGACAAGAAGAAGTCTATGCAGAGAACATGTTGCCCACTCACATGTACACACATGCTTTGTACTGCTACATGCACGACAGCCTGAGCTCATCCTGCAGCTCATGATATAGAGCATTCCACTGTCCTGCTGAAACATGTTCAGCCCAGGAGATGGCATCCCAAAAAAGTTCATTGATGGTTAATTTCTTAAAAAGGAAAAACATTTTATTCTGTACTTTTACAATGATTTTTTGGTGAATTCAAGGGTAATTGTGCGGCACGTAGTGATTACTCATTATGGTTCGTTATATACCTACTTTCATCTGTGATTCATTACAGTATTTTTCCCAGAATACCTTTTGGTGACCAGAGAACATGCCCAAACGTGCTACATCCACCTGTTTGCCTTCCACATTGGTCATGCATGCAATCACGAGATCCAGTTTTTCAAGCTGGGAAAATACAAAGTACTACACAATGAATTACATGTCTCTGGCTACACGGAATTACAGTATGATCCGTTGAGACTACTGTCAGTGGAGAAATTGGTATCTCTACAATGAATTTTCTTCTTCTCCTTGAACATAAGTGCAGAAAAGTGACTCAAAAAAGAAACTCTTGTTCTTGCGTTTTGGGAGACAGACAACAAAAACTGCATATTAAAATATCTCAAACACAAATGGAATCCTCCATTTTTAAACAGAGCACACACATTTAGGTTTTCCTTTAACTGCATTAAAGCTGAATGCTTAGTCCATCAACATATTGCCAACAATTCTGATAATT